>SKCR01035939.1:0-32399 GCA_019454045.1 Zanthoxylum bungeanum
ATTTTGTGTTTGTTTTTATCTCCTGCTAAGTTTGCTTTTGGCCCCCATAACCAAACAAATTCACGGTTGAAGGAGGATTGTTCTGGGAGCGGTATCCTAAACTTACCCATGGAACGAAAATACCCGTCAACACTAAAGGATCGTTATTATATTATATATCATTACTGTTAGAACGGGGCACACATATATTAGGGACCTAGATGGCCTTCTCCCTTCAATCAATCTTTCATGATCTTTTCGCATTGCTTTTATCTAACTGCAAAAACAAAGCACCATTTAATTTTATTTAGAGCTGAAAATCAGGTATACGGCTGCATAGTTGTCAAATGAGTTCAACTTTATCTTGATGGTAATGGTAATGGTAATGGTAATGAGATTAGGAATCATTTCTATTAGGTTATTTATATTTTAAAATTGAAAGAAAATGGGAATGGAAATTAGGGTTTGGGATTGGGGAATGAAATTTCTATTCTTTCATTCCCATTATTAAATAGGCAATTAGTATTTACTATTTTATCCCCAAAGTAAAAAATTAATAAGTAATAAAATAATAATTTATTAATAATTAAAAATAAACTAATATTTAGTAATTTAATAGAATAATAATTAATATTAAATTAATATATAATTTTTACAAAAGACACGTTTGTAATTTAATTACAATCATTATGCTAACTCAACAAAATAAACACGTCAATTGAGATACTATTTGATTCCGATTATGATTTTCAAAAGTAAATAAATAATTTATTCTAATTCTGATTCATCATCCCCATTACAGCCCATTCTGATTCTATTTCATTCTGATTTCAACCTATTAAACTCACTATAAGAACATTCCAAAATATCCTAAACTAGGTTGATTTTGATCTACTGAACAATTTATGACGTACTCGAAATGCAAATGCCGAATGGTGTAACCTGATAAAGTTGGAAAAAAAAATTAAGAATATGAATAGTACCGATTGAGGAGAAGAGCGAAAAACACGACTAAATTTAGACAACATCGGTCTCTAAGTGATCTATGAAAGAAAAAAAAAACAAAAAACAAAACATGTCATATATTAAATGAGATTTGAGAAAAATTGAAGTTAATATAGAGCTTTAAAGTAGCTTAAGAAAACAATAATTTTGGATACCGTTATATAACGGTGTTAAAGGATTTACGACTTAAAAATCATGAAAAGAGAGCTTTTTTAAGTAGCAAAAGAAAACAATAATTTTGGACACCGTATTACTTGATGGGGAAAGGTTTTTGATTGATTTAAAATCCGATAAAGAACACACAAAACAGCACTAGTGAATGCTATATAGCACAAAACCACTTTCAGATTTTAACATGCCATAACAGCTAACAAAACAGCACATTCACTAATTCAAAGTTTCCACCGTTAATTCATATCAATAACAAGCTTGCTGAAGCCACTTTCAGCCAAAAAAAAATTCAAAAAATAATTGCAGGCAAGGCTATACGGAAAATGGATACAAGCTCAAGTAAGGATACAAACTTCTATTAAGTAAACCTAAAAAAACGTATCAAGATCCATGGTAACATGTCAGGTTCTGGATTCCAATGCCAAAAGTATCTTCTTTCTTGGACCCTAAAGCCACCAATATGAATGACAAAACTTCTATTAATAATTACCAAAGGAGAGAGAGAATAACTATAATAGAGATAAAAGAATGCTAACTGTGGTTGCATTGGTCAAAACACCCAAAAATACACAAAGACAGCTAACTGCCAAGTAGTTGTTTCATACAGTTAGATAGTAGCCTTTAATTTAAACATTTCAATGTGTCAGACAAGAGAAAAACATACCCAAAAATCACGTATATCTTTTATAAAGAAGAAATCCCGACTCAGACTTGACAAGCGGGCTCAATGTTAGATATGAAAAATTTGAGACAATAAAGGATGCACTTATAGCGAGAACTAACCCCTAAAAAAGGCTGTGTGGTTTCAGATAAAAGCAACGCATGGACAAAGGAATGATCAAAGAGTTGAAGACAGAAAGATAATATGTTAGCCTGTGAATTAGGCAGTAGGAAAAATCAGGAAAGGGGCCGTAGGCCAAACATTAAGTCTAGGATAAAACTTCAGTCAAACACAGCATCAATATACTTTATTCTTGTATGCACATTCTTAATCCATATAATGTATCTACTTAAATATCCAAATTCTGGTACAAGACTAAAATTTATCATATTATAATATTTATCAACTTAAACATAACATGGTACTGTACTGAAAAAGATAAGAAAGGGGCTATTTTTCCATCCCCAAAATCGTTCTCATCCTTCTTAAAAACCAAAAGGTCCGCCTCTTAAACCTAGTCCAGCAGATTTCACTAGCCCCCCACACTTGTGTTCTTGTGGCTTTGCTTAGGCCCGAAATGGGTGGTTTGGCAGAGGGGTTTCCAATGATTCCAAAAAAAAAAAAAAAATGTCCTTGCGGCTTCATTACTACCATGACAATTGGTAGGTTAGAAAATTAAGCAAGTCCAAGACAATAAGAATCCATATCTAATCATCAGCATAAATACACTAGAGGATATTTAAACATAACGTGTGTGCTGTTATTAATGAACTAAATTCAGGAATACACAATTTGTGGAATCAAGGACCACTCCGGCAGTTACTAAACTGAACGGGACAGTGATAGACCTGTGGCTAATGTGTATTGCAGGCGTAAGAAGAGAAATGGAGGGAATGTGGCACCAAGAGTTGGGGAACTAACTACCTCAAGCACTGAAGCGAGAAGGCAGAAAGAAAATGAAGGTGCATCTGGTGCAAGGACTATTGAAGATGCTGATGCCCACGGGACCTGATGATGTTGTGAGAAGAGCTGGTCTAAGTACACCCAGCAATAGTAGCAGTAATTAAGATTATAGTTGAAAATGATATTTGTTATATTTGCCAAGTGGCACTAAGTCATTGGTTGTAATCATTTCTGTTGTTATTGTGGTTAGAGGGATAGGTGTTAAGGGCAGAGCCCAGCTGGAAAGACCATTACTTGTTTTTGTTTTTGAGAAGAGAAACATGCTGTGTGCATGAGGAGCCGAGTATGCTCGAAATACTCAATTGTTATTTCTTGAATCGGTTACAGTAATGAATACAAGTTATTAGTTAATCATCTACTGTTATATTTCTTTCAATTAATCTTTTACTACACACGACCCTATCAATTTGGTATCATAGCAAAATTTTCCGGGAATGGTAAAATCAAAAATGGAGGCAAGAACAGACGCTTTAGAGAAGGAAGTAGCTATCATGAAGGGTGATCTTGGTGACGTAAAGGCAAGTTTGTATGAGTTAATAGAGATGATGAAAAGAAAGGAGAAGGGGGTAAGGATAAGGTGGATGGAGAGGGCTCTAACCTTGAAAGCAGTGAGATGAATGAAACTGAAAATAACAAGGGTGAATCCATTCGGCGAGAAATTTGAATTACCTGTGTTTTCAGGTCAAGATCCTTATGGTGGTTTGTTTAAGGTAGAACGGTATTTCAACGTGAACCGTGTGACCCAAGAGGAGAAGGTGCAAGCTTGCGGTGGTGTGCTTTAAGCTGGTATCAGTGGATTGATGCTGGAACACCCATAACCACATGGACGAAATTTAAGGAAGCATTGCTTAAGAGATTCCGATCATCACAAGGAAATGGTTATGAAAATTTAGTGGCTCTTCGCCAAGAGGGCTCGGTGACTGAATACAGAGAGCGATTTGAACACATCTCAGCTCCCTTGTTGGACCTAGGAGATGAAATGCTAATTGGGGCTTTCATGAACGGTCTGAGAGAGGAGATTAAAGCATAGTTGAATTTGAACCAACCCAAAGAATTGGTGGCAGTAATGGAATTGGCACAACAAATTGAAGAGAAAAACCTTGCTGTCGAAAGAGCCAAGAAATTAAGGAACAAGACAAGAGCAGTGGTGAGCTGGTCACGTGGGGTTTACACAGGATCTGGGTCGGATCCCAGTTGGGATACGGGTCAAAAGACGCGGGCATCTGAATCGGGTCGGGCAGATATTACTAAACCTGTATTTGTGAACATAGGGCGTGACACACGTTCAGCAGACCTAACACGTTCGGCCGACTCCAATTACTCCTCTCCCTGTCGCGATCTTGTTCGGCGATTGACCGAAAATGAAGCCCAGAAACGCAGAGAGCAGGGACTTTGTTTTTATTGTGATGAGAAGTATCACTTTGGGCGTAAGTGTAAGAAAAAGCAGTATCATGCCTTGGTGGTTACTGAGGAAGACGATCCAGTAGGAGGTGAAGAGGCCATGGGCGTGATAGCAGCGGGCGAATCCGGCGAACCCCATGGAGATGAGTCTCCACTAGCGACACAGCAAGATCTAGAGGAGGGCGAAACTTTAGCCCTATCTCTTAAAAGTATTTTGGGATTCTCTTCTGAAAATTGCTTAGGTCATGTTTAAATAGTTCCAAGTCCGCGGGTCCAAGGGTGAGTAGCTGGAATCATATAAGGGCTGTAGGAACGGTTCACCCATAAAGGGAAAATGAATGTCAGAGAAGATGTTGGCCCTATCAGAGAAAAAAGCCCCTTTCTTCTTACCCAGTGTTCGAGTGCCGGTTTAGTCAAACCAAGGAAAGAGAACCTCGAAGCCTTTCTACTGTTCCTCTCTCCTTTTGTTTGTGCTTCCACCCGGGCTTTTCATTCTGTTTTCTAGAGACCTGAGGAAATTTTAATAAGAATTAATGTAGAAAGGTGGGGCACTTTCCCCGGCATACGAAAAAAAATCCAGGATGACGGCTTTCAAAAGACGAGTAAGAGACGGGGAGGGGGAGGCTCTCGAAACCAAACGAGACTAGAAGGAACATGGGAATTAGCACCATTCCTATGAGTGCTTTTGTCTCGAAGAGCCAACAAAGGGGCAGCCCTCTTTCTCTATCTCGGTCTCGGTTTAGCATCATAATATATCGATCCGGAGACAATTTTAAAAATTAAAGGAGAAATTAAAGGGATGGAAGTGATAGTGTTGGTGGATAGTGGAGCTTCAGATAATTTCGTAGCTCCTCATGTGGTGAATAAATTAGGGTTGCATGTGGATGAGATGAAGAAATTTGGAGTCCAAATGGGTAATGGGATGTGTGTTCAAGGTAGGGGATTGTGTAGGGATGTAGAGCTATTAGTACAAGGATTGAAGATCAGGCAGGACTTCCATTCTTTTGAAGTGGGATCGGCAGATGTTGTCCTAGGAGTGGCATGGTTGCAGTCTTTGGGGGATATCTCTACGAATTTCCAAAAGTTGATTATGAAGTTTGTGTATGAGGGGCATATTATAACTTGGCAGGGAGATCCATCACTTTCAAAAAATTTGGTGTCCTTCAAGAGCTTAATGAAATCCATTGAAGGCGGGGATGTAGGGTTTTTGATTGAATTGGGGGGCTCAAGGTGGTGGATGAAATTGAGGCAATCGACACTACTGGTATACCAGCAGAAGTGAAGCATTTGTTGGAGGAATTTTCATGTGCAAAGGCCACATGATCATGCTATTCGACTCAAAGAAGGAGCAGTTCCCCCTAATATCAGACCTTACCGCTACCCTTACTATCAGAAGTCGGAAATTGAGGAGATTGTGAAAGAATTGATGGCTTCCGGGGTCATCAGGAGGAGCACCAGCCCGTATTCTAGCCCAGTGTTGTTAGTCAAAAAGAAAGATGGGGGATGGAGGATGTGTGTGGACTATCGGGCCTTGAATAAACTGACCATTCCGGACAAGTATCCCATTCCGGTGATAGACGAGCTCTTGGATGAATTGAGGGGAGCTACGCTATTTACGAAGTTAGACAAGGGAGGAGGACACTGAGAAGACAACTTTTAGAACGCATGAGGGACATTATGAGTTCCTAGTAATGCCCTTCGGTCTAACCAACGCCCCTTCTGACATTTCAATCTCTAATGAATGACCTTTTCCATCCATTCCTTCGCAAGTTTGTCTTGGTATTTTTCGATGACATATTGGTGTTTAGTGATAACTTGCAAGCCCATGTACAACATCTAAGAAAGGTTTTCCAAGTACTATTGCAGAATCAACTGGCAGTTAATGGAAAAAAGTGTATTTTTGCCCAACCTAAAGTGGAGTATTTGGGCCACATAATCTCAGCTCAAGGAGTTGCTGCGGACCCAAACAAGTTGGAGAGTATGGCAAAGTGGCCAACTCCAAAGGACATCAAGGCCTTAAGAGGCTTTCTCGGGTTAACGGGCTATTACAGAAGATTTGTCAAGAATTATGGTAAGATTGCAGCTCCATTGACACAATTGTTGCGAAAGAATTCATTTCAATGGAGTTAGGAGGCTACTGATGCATTTGAAGTGTTGAAACAGACTATGATGAAGGAACCTGTTCTGGCACTACCGAATTTCTCGAAGCCATTTGTGGTAGAAGCCGATGCTTCAGGTTTTGGTTTAGGGGATGTGTTGATGCAAGATGAGCATCCGATTGCGTACTGGAGTCACACACTTCCTCTAAGGGCTCGAGCCAAATCAGTTTATGAAAAAGAATTGATGGCGATTGTCTTGGCAGTGCAGAAGTGGCGGCATTATTTGTTAGGACGGAGATTTGTGGTGCGAACTGACCATCGTAGCCTCAAATTCCTGTTGGACCAACGACTTGCGGGGGGGGAACAACAGAAATGGTTGATTAAGTTACTGGGGTATGACTTCGAGATTAGACATAAACCGGGGTTGGAAAATAAAGCAGCTGATGCTCTCTCTAGGAGGCAAGGATCGCAAGAACCAACAGAAAATTATTCACAGCAGATTATTAAGACAGTCACTCAACTCGCTATTCTATATGTTGCTAGTTGCCCATCCTTGGTGGAACTACAAAGTGAAGTACAGGCCGATCCCAAACTATTGGAAATATGTCAAGCTTTGGTAGTGGATCCGCACAACAAGCCTCCATATTCCTTGCAATGAGAAGTATTGATGCATAGAGGCAGATTAGTGGTATCCAAGAATTCACAAGAATTCACCAAGAATTCCATCAATATTACATGAGTTTCATAGTACCCCACAGGGAGGACATTCGGGGTATTTAAGGACTTTTAAGAAGATTGTAGCTGTGTTGTTTTGGGAGGGAATGAGGACATCAGTAAGGAGATTTGTAGCTTCTTGTGAAAGTTTCCAGAGGAATAAATATTCTACCCTCAAACCACAAGGGCTACTACAACCGTTGCCAATTCCTAGTCTGCCTTGGACAGGAGTTACCATGGATTTTATTGGAGGGCTACCGAGAGCTCAAGGAAGTGATACGATTTTGGTGGTGGTAGACCGATTAACCAAGTATGGGCATTTCTTACTATTGGGTCACCCATACACAGCTAAAGAAGTGGCAATTTTGTTCCTGAAGGAAGTAGTAAGGTTACATGGCTTCCCTAAGTCTATAGTTTCCGATCGCGATCCTATTTTCACAAGTCATTTCTGGGGTGAATTGTTCAAGTTAGCAAGCACTAAGTTGAAGAAGAGTACCGCCTACCACCCCCAAACGGATGGGCAGACCGAGGTGGTGAATATATGCTTGGAAGATTATCTGAGGTGTTTTGTTAATGGGCAGCCAAAAAGTGGGTGAAATGGGTTGTGTGGGCAGAACATTGGTACAATACACTTACCACATTTCCATCGGGATGACTCCATTCAAGGCTTTATACGGTTATGATCCCCAATAATTTGAAATTTAGTGATGAACTATCGGTAGTAGTAAGGGAGTAAATGTATTAATTAAGGAAAGGAATGAGATGTTGAATATTATCAAGGAGAATCTCACTATAACTCAAAACCGAATGAAGCAGAATACTGACAAGAAAAGGCGCGACATTATCTTCCAACCAGGGGACTTGGTTTTTCTAAAACTTCAACCTTATAAACTCAAGTCTCTGGCAAGACGACCCAATCAGAAACTCAGTCCAAGGTACTATGGACCTTATGCAGTGGAAGCAAGGATTGGAGAAGTAGCTTACAAGCTCAAATTACCAGCAGAGGCAGTCATCCATCCCGTATTCCATGTTTCCCAACTGAAGGCTGTTACCCCACATAATCTGCATAGCCTTTCAGATTTTCCTAGTCAACCACTACCGTCATGTCTTAATCGGGAGTTGGAATTGTTAACAGAACCAGAGTCGGTTAGTAAGATACGTCGTCTACTTGATGGTCGTTTTGAGGTGTTGGTGCAGTGGAAGGGGTTACCTGAATGTGACAGTAGTTGGGAATTAGCGGACGTCATTGATGCGCAGTTTCCGAAATTTAACCTTGAGGACAGGGTTGCTAATTTGGGGGGAAGTATTGATAGACCTGTGGCTAATGTGTATTGCAGGCGTAAGAAGAGAAATGGAGGGAATGTGGCACCAAGAGTTGGGGAACTAACTACCTCAAGCACTGAAGCGAGAAGGCAGAAAGAAAATGAAGGTGCATCTGGTGCAAGGACTATTGAAGATGCTGATGCCCACGGGACCTGATGATGTTGTGAGAAGAGCTGGTCTAAGTACACCCAGCAATAGTGGCACTAATTAAGATTATAGTTGATTTGTTGAAAATGATATTTTGTTATATTTGCCAAGTGGCACTGAGTCATTGGTTGTAATCATTTTCTGTTGTTATTATGGTTAGAGGGCTATAGGTTGTTAAGGGCATAGCCCAGCTGGAAAGACCATTACTTGTTTTTGTTTTTGAGAAGAAACATGTTGTGTGCATGAGGAGCCGAGTATGCTCGAAATACTCAATTGTTATTTCCTTGAATCGGTTATAGTAATGAATACAAGTTATTAGTTAATCATCTACTGTTATATTTCTTTCAATTAATCTTTTACTACACACGACCCTATCAGACAGGAACTCTAATGGACGTATTAAAAAATAGATTTAAAAAATTGACTACTAGTTCTTAAAGGACAAGATTGAATAACTGGTCCTTAGGAGGGAACCTCAGAAATACATCAAAATGTACTAGTATATATCTAAATTGGAAGTTTTTTATTTCAAGTCAATCATTGCACTGAGATTGCAATAAATATAAATTAAAAAAAATTGCATATTGCATCTGAGTCTGAGAGGTTACCATAGGTATTCCTAAAGCCTTGAGGTCCTCATCAGTCATATGTACAAGAGCAGTCATATCAACCTGCATAAACAGGAGCATGTCACAAATTAGTAGAAGAAATCCCTAGGATAATGATTGGATAACAAGTAAAATCAAATACAAAAATTTACAATAAAATACAAGAATGCAAGATATTTACATACCTCTTCTGCCTGAAAAGTAATGGAATACTTCTCAAGACCCAATGACCGCAGAAAACCATCCACCGATCTCTCAGCCTGAGTGACAAGATGCAGGCTTAGAAAATTCTGAGAGAGGAAGAGGAACAGTAATAATAAGCGCACATCTGTGCATGTAGATTATGTACTGTGAGGTTAATACTTCAGTTGCATATTCCAAAAATTAGGCGCCGAAGATGACAAATCATTTTAAATTTAACCTATTTTATGAAAAGTTGGTTAAATTTTATGCAAACAAACATATAAACCCCTCTCATCTACCCTTTTCTCAAAATTTTGTTAGGGCATATCAATCCTGCATCAAGCTTCATAGCCTCCTATAACTTAGTCCAAAACATTAAGCCCACCCTTCTTTTCTTCAACTTTTTTTATTGGGGAATACTGTATTACTCGGCAGATTATTTCATTAACATTGAAAGAACACATAAATGGCTCTAGCAAACATGCATATAAACAGGAAAAATGAAAAGACAATAAAAAATAAAAAATAAAAACAACGGGATTTTTGCCTAGACTCAAGAAAAGTTAGCTTGAAATTATAATCTAAAACAGCATTCTTCTGAATAGCTCTTAGAAATGAATTCGGAAAACTAATGTAACAAGGAAAGCAGAAAATTTATGCCTTTTGCTGAGCTTTCTTTCTTGAAGCTGGAACAGCAACTCCTTTGGGCTCTGGGTCTGGAGCTTCAACAGCTACACTCTTTCGAACCAATTTAGCAGCCTCCAATTTTGGTTTAGGCAGACCAGAGTTCACTGGTTGTGGATTCATTGTCCCAGATAATTTTTCACGAAGATCCCGCACACCTGAAAGAGGTCCCTTTCCACTATGAGATGCTTGTTGTAGACTTTTCTTTTGGAGCTTCAAACGAAGATCTCGAACACCAACTAAGCGATCTTCACAAGCCATTAACACACAGTCAAAACCAATTAGAGATGATTAGTTGCAGCCTAGAATAACAGCAATTTTTAGTTCCATGTTCACAGTCAATCCATACTTGAAACTTTTGGTTCAACATCGTTGTGAAGATCATGCTCCCACTTGTCCTCTTGCCTTTGCCTGAAAAATATATCATTACAGTGACACAATTATAAAGTTTAAAACAGATCACAGAAACTAACCAACAAAGAATCAACCTCTCAGCTGTCCAAAGGCGATAAACTCTTAAATGTCAGGAAGGAGAAGCTAGACCAAATTACAGAGTAAGACCCAGATCCTAAATTGTAAAACCCAATAATTTCATAACTAAAATTCTAAACTTCTAGACCAAATTACAGAGTAAAACCCAGATCCTAAATTGTAAAACCCAATAATTTGATGACTAAAATTCTAAACTTCTAGTCTTATCTGATGCATAGAGCAAGTCACAACTGCTATATAATAGGTGACTATGAAGTAATAATTTCATAACCTACATATCAAAACCTAATACAATTAAGTCCAATAGCTTCTAATTAATATATCTACACTGCGGCAAACAGAGTTTCAAAACGAACAAATTATATTGCAGTCAATTATATTTAGATAAAAAATAAGAACCTTTTGCCAGTGATTGATCGCCTACGAGTAGAATCGTCGACGGAATTACCGTTCAGGCGATCCCTTACCGACAGTTTCGCTGCAGCTTCCACTCGATCAGCATACATCTTTTATAGTAAATTAAAACCCTAACCCTAACACTAACCCTAACTGGCGAACAAATAAAGAATAATATGAAATTCCAGAGAGATGGAACAGAGCAGTCAACGTAAATGCAGAAGGTTATATATATAATTTCTAGCTATTTAAAACGAGTGAGTGAAATTAATCAGCAAAAAATTATATATTCACTATTTCACTACTCCAGCTATTGAGAGGGGGTTACTTTTGGAATTTTAAAATTTTCGCTGCCCCATTGCGCCTAAACATTTTGCTGCCTTGGGTTATCGACGTATATATTTAAACAGAGTTTCTTTAAATAAATAAAAACAAAAAAACAAAAAAAAAATAGTTATTATTAGATAGAACTTTGTAAAGTTTTTTATGAAAGTTTTTTTAGTTGAGATTATTTTATTAAAAATTATAAAATTATTTTAATGTATATGTTTTTTATGAAAATTATATGCTTAAAAAATCTAAATTTTTAAATTTTGTAGTGGAGATAAAATAGTTTTTTAATCCCAAAAATTCTACTTAAAATATAATTAAATACCATAAAAAAAAATTTAAAAAAAAAATTATTTTGTCTAGTATACAAGTAATATTGGGACCAAGAGATACTTGCTACAAACATGGCTCTATAATCTCTCTTTCTATATATATATATATATATATATTCAAATATGATATTGTTTTTTTTTTGAAAGAAAATATGATATCATTTTTCAGTTTAGGAAAAAATATTCCAATAATCATCTTACATATGCCTATTACATAATATAAAATATTTTATTATATAAATAGTTGTAGTGATAATTTGTTGATTTGTAGAAGAGAACAGCTTTGAGGGTATTGATGTTGTTTTAGAATCCAATAAATACGAATGTCATAGTTGTTTAAATGCAGCCATGAACATAATCATCATGACAGAGCAAATTCGTTTATGATGCTTGGTGGGAAATACGAGATTTTCAGGAGCTCAACTGGTTTCTTAATCTAAATGGATTATTTGTAATTTTGATATTGACATTTGATATTAATAGAATGGATGATAAGTTTCATGTTATAAGGACACAAACAATATATATTTTCATTAATAAAATGAAATATCGAATACGATTACAGAAACGTAAGATTACATGATAATATTATCTAAGGTCGTTGATCTTCGTAATAATACATTAGTATCATTATATCCTCTGACATGAGATCACATGTTGACTTGTACGATAGTACTCATGGTTCACTAGTATATCATGATTCGACTAGCCACGTCCTTTGAATAAATATTAGATGATATTGAGCTAATAACGTCAAAGTCATTTGTGCTTCAAGAAAGGATCTGATAGCTTTGATAATATAAGATATATATGTGTAGACACTGTATTTTTGCATATAAGTCCCGATGATGAGTCTCACATAGAGACTACCTCTTTAAGTTGTGGAAGTCGCGGGAAACAGACGTCGGAATGGAAGAGTCATATAAATTGACACCTTGTTGGATTTAATTCGTTTGCTTAGCATCGGGTTTGCTCGTTAAGCCTCTGTTTTAAACTTAGCCTTAGCCCAAAAACCCCAGCAAGTCACACACCAAGCCCATACATCACCAAACCACACACCAAGCCCACCAAAACAAACCAAACAAATAACGCCCTAAAGCCTCTAACCCCACGCCCACCTCCTTCCAAAATAACAAAATCACACATTAAACACATGCTAAAATCAAGACAAATCACCTCCCCAAATTAAAGAAATCAAATCAAATCAAATTAAATCATATTCCTAATTAAATAGATTTTTCCTTATAGGATATTAATTAGAGATACCCTCCATAATTACACAAATATTCTTTCCCTATTCCCATAACGTAAACCCCAACCCTTGCCTATAAAAAGAAGCCTAAACCAACACATTCAAGGCTAGAGCTCATTCACTCGAAAAAAACCCACACCAAACGCCATAACAAATAAACCCTAATCCATGCAGACGCCCTTCACGACCACCATAGAACTTGTCTAACTTCTCTCCTCACTCAATAACAAACCCTAAGACAGCCCCTCCTCTCGGCCACGAACCATGCAGCCGGCCCCACTAAGCCACTCTCCATAAACCCTAACAGCACCCTTCTCGGCAATAAAAAAACTGCTCACGCCTCCTTATCACATTGGCTCTCAACAAACAGCCCTTCATAGCCACGCACAAACAAGCCAACAGCTCCCTCATCTCCCTCACACTTCACCAGTAAACCCTACGCGCTAAACACCAAAAGCACAAGCCATAAACGTTTCTCTCTCCCATGCATGGCCACGTGAAATACACCAAAATACAACCCTCCATCGACACTTCCACACAACACACGACCAAGCAGAAGAAGCCAAAACACTCATCACCTACGCACTAAAGCCACAGACCGTCCCTAAACACATACACCCATTGCGAAACCACTCCCAAAGACACACACTTTGCACAGCCACGAGAAGCCATCCAAGCAAACTGAACACAACTCTAACGTCCCTAGATCGCAAAACTACACAGCCCCTCTCCCTGACCTTCACGCCATTGCCCTTCAAACAGCCTGACCTTCACGCCAATTACCACACAAAATCAGCCCCAAACTGCACCTTACATTCAAGCCAATTACCACACAAAGGATATCACGAGGATCAGTCTACACCCAACGAACAAACGGAGGTCTGACCTTAATAGGTCGGTGACGTGACTACCATCAAAGTGTGAATGATATCTTATATATCCACATTGGTACCTCAAGTCAAAGAATCAATATACTACTCAACCCGAGAAGATTCTTATTAATGTTGGTGTAGCATCCATTAAGAATCTTCGGTGAGTCATTTAGTATTTATCCGATATAAACATCTACATGTCTATACGAGTCTCCAAGATTTATGGTTCATTGAGAATCTTCCATTGGAATCCAAGATTCCAATATACAACATGTACCGTTCACAACGGGTTTACTTAATGACCAAGTAATGTAAACCTTGACCAAGAACTGTTAAATAAATGATACTGTTATGATACAACTCAATGTCAATTGTGATGCTTTTGTAACTATATCGTAACTAATCATTCTAAGGTCAATTACATATTTACCATATATAAAGAAATGTTATATAATAGAAACTGTTTATTTTATTCATAATAAAATGTTTACATAAGTATTTACCGGGAAATACATAAGAAATTGGCGCTCTGAGCACCAACCCTAACATTATATACTTACGGTAAGTGGCCGAAAATGATAAGAATAAAAGAAAAGATATTTTGTAATTTTTTAACAATTAAAGAAGCAAAATTCAATTTGTCTGCCTTTTCTTTAAAGTAAACATACAAGTGTAACAAATTACACTAATCCATCTCCAAGCATAATCATAACTTTAGATATTTGCATTTAATTATTTTAATTATTTAACAATTAAATAATTAAATAATTAAACAATTACATAAATATAAATATCTAGATATATGTATTATATTTACTCTAATTATTCAAAATACATATATTTATGATATATATATATATATGTTAAATATTTTATTTGACAATTAATTAATGTGTATTCAATAAAATCATATATAAAATCCAAATAGACATTAATTTAGAAATGACCGAAAAAGCCTTACATATGTATCTTTTCGTTTAAGCGTTAAACGATTTATAAATAATCAATATTATTCATAACTGTTGCCCTAGTGCTCTATGAGTATATTTCATTATGTGAGACTCTCTAAGTTCAGACATATCCGTCACGAAATCCAATTTCGTGTCCATAATCTACTCACCCGTAAATTATGACTACCACAGATAAACTCGTTGAACTATACAGGTCAAGGTCATTGCATACGTATAATCCCTCCATCATAGGTATCCAGATTATTCGAGGAATATAGATATTAACATCAAATCTCTATAGGTATAATATTATCGACGTTTCTATTAGCGATCTCTTAAAAACACTTAGAACTCACTTCTACAGTGTACCATTAGGAAATGGATTAAACGTATTGCTAATCCTAAAATGGATACATATGCTCTATACACAAAACTGACTGATCATGTCTTGATACACACAGGATATCCTGAGAATCAGTCCACACCCAACGAACAAGCGGAGGTATGACCTAAAAAGGTCAGTGATGTGAATGTTGAGTTTTCTAGGTCTAACCAAGATCAAATTAAGCGAATGAAATGTTCGAATACCGTTGGACAATTATGACCCATAGCGTCACTATTTGTACAGATCATAGTGTTGTTGTACAAATTAACTATGTGACAAAGGAGATTGCACTCTTATCATTTGTGATTAGATCACCTAGATATATAAATGATTAGAGGTCCTTGTGATTTGTTCCTGGATGGAGAATGATATGAGACAGTATCAGTCCACGAAGGATAAATCATTAAATATCCCTAGTTAGAGTATTATCGAGATTGGACATTGATAAATACGTAAAAGACTAGTATTACACTTGTGCGCGTTGTGAGGGCACAACGACATAGTTCTCATATATTTGGGTATAGGATACTCATGCAAGTGTAATAGGAGGTTGTGTTTTACCGATGGTACGAGAAACAACTTCGCTCTGGATAAGACCCCATCGGAATTCCATTGGTAGTATGACTATGTGTCTATGGAAGTCCGAAATCAGGGTAGGTGTTTTTGGTCTTAACCTGAGACTTACACCGCTAATACATATGACAATCAATATACTTTGGTTGAGGTCGTCCAGGGCTTTAACCAGTTTCTGTGTACGCCGATTCTGGGTATATCGAGAATCGTAGTGTGTTGGGTGTGATGTCAAGACGAAAGTGTCACTCCAGTCATATGGAGATGATGGTCACGTAGGATACGGGATTGGTTCTCTTAAATGCTGCGCAGCTATCAGGATATTATGACTAGGTCATGTATATCCGTCTATAGAGACTAGTCGCCAGACATCCGACATGTGCTTCGTACGGGGCAGACACAATTCCAGCCCCAGGCCTAGCACGTGATCATTCGATACTGGACAAAAATACGCAATACTACGGTATACTACGCTTGATACAGATCCTTTATTCCTGTAAGGATATTTCCGGAGAATTTGGGAGGCATGGCGCTTTGCTAGAAGCCAACCTTGTCTTGTAATTCGGTATAAACGTAGTACGAGGTACTTACGTGTTCGGATAGTCCGACGACCGAATTTACTGCTAACATATCCGGGGATCTCATGGGTCGCTTCCCAAAGATTCACCGATGACGTATAACTCGCACTCTAAATTAATCTGGAATTAATTAGAAGAGAGAGAAAGTTAATATGAGATTAATTGCGGAGATATTTTATCTGGGATAAAATATCCATTAAAGAGAGATAACGAATAATTTGGAATTAATCGGTAAATTAATATATTCGATATATAAACGAAATTGGATTTCGACGCGGAATTAAAATTAGATTTTAATTCGGACGAACGAATTAATTTAGAATTAATTCGTAAGTGACGTGAATAGTGATTTCGCTAGGCGTAATCATTTAATTACGACGCAACGAAAAATTCGTTAATTTGGAATTAGCGAATCGAGCCCGAGAGATTATTTGCGAGCGCATTCGCATTTCGAATTCGAGAGCGGCACGTCAAATCAAGCGTCAAATCGCTAGTCGCATCTAGCATCACGTCAAGCGTCAAATCATGTCACTTTGAGTGATGTGACAATTGATTGGATTGATTGATTGATGTGATTGATTGAGTTGATAGATGTGACTTGATGAAAGTTGATGGAAAGCTTTTGAAAGCTTGATTGACATATATTATTATTATAATATTTGGTATATGTTAATTGATTTTGGAAATCAATAACCATTACAACATTTTCTCTCTTTTTCTTCATCCCTCTCTCACGCCATTTCTTGTTCTTGTGAGGCAGTAAACTGCCGAATAAGGAAAGAAAAAAAGGGAAGCAAGAGTTGGATTTTTGTGGCAAAAATCGCAAGTGCTAGCACACTACGAGACATGCGAAGGTGATAGGGAAGCTCACCCATGAGCCGGGAATCAAACGACGAAGCTTGGAGCTTCAAATGTTGGATCAAAATCTGATTTTTGGAGGCAGAAAATCTGCACTGCAGTGACATTTTTGGAGGGCAGAATTTCAGTTTTGTTCTTCACCAAATCGTCTCAACCGATCGATGTGAGTATTCCGCTACCTCCGTTGATGTATTCACAATTATTTTTCATGCTTATATTGATCTTGGGACCTAATTAGTAACCAACAATGGCATCAAGAGCCTAGGTTCAAGCATGAAATTTTTAGGGCTTAAAATTGGGTAAACTTGTTTTGAGCATGATTTGAATGAATTGGATGTTTGAGTATGCTTATAACAGTTTCAATTGAAGATTGATTGGATCAATTTGTTGAAAATTAGTTTGGAACAATTTTCCCCAAAATTTATACCTTGGCCGAAAGTTTAGGGTTTTTGGATAATCTTGGATTTTTTCATTTTGATTCATTGGATGAGTTGGAATGAAGTTGGATAATGTTAATTTGAAATTAATTGGATTGAATTTTGAATTGAACAAAAATCCCCAATTCCTTACTTAGCCGAATTGGATATGCCCTATTAAGTCTTGGATTTTTTGATTTTTGGACATTGGATGTGTTGGAAATCATTCGGATGTGGATTTAATATCGATTGTGAAATTAATTGGATTGAATTCGAATCGGATAAAAATCACTCCCTTGGCCGAGACCTAAAGCATGGATAAATGGGTTTGATTTTTGATATAAAATTGTTGGACATGTTTTGTTGATGATAAGCATGATTATTGGACAAATTGTGTTTTAGAAATGTTAATTTGGGTAATTAATCATGTTATACACTTTAGGTTAATTAAATGTGAAATTGGATTTTATGAATTTAATTAATTGGGCCTTAAAATTGGATTTAGGCTTTAAAGTTGTAAATGGGCTTATTGGGCTTTGTTGTACAAAGTTGGGTTAAGGCAAATTGGATTGGATCCAATTGGGCCCAAAACCACTTCCGTTAAGCCCAAATGCGACTTAATGAGCCTTTAAAGTTTAATTGGGCCTAATGGGCCAAGATTGATTTATGGGCTTATGGGGTAAATCCCGGATTGAATTTTGGTTATTCGATTTGACCCGAGTTGACCAAAAGTCCACGCCTTAAGAAATCAATTAAAAGCCCATTGGACTTTAATTAAATTGACGTTGGACGTTAATCGGGCTTTGAGACCCGTAACGATTAAATTTGGAATTTAAGTCGTAAAGGTTTATAAATAAAGTGTAGTATTTAATTTGGAATTAAATAGCGAATTAGAATTGAATGCATATTAAATTGGATTTAATGATGTAGTTTAATTTAATTCGATAATTCGTACTTTGAGTACTTATTCGCAAAAACGAGTTTGACTCTAGCAAAATCAAATCGTTATTTGAACATTGGATGATCACTAATTATCAGATTAATTAATTTGATTAGATTTATTGATAACATGCTTGTGTGAATACATGGTTGTGATGAATGAATACTGTATATCAGATGGATATTAGTCGGGTGGGGGCAATTTTGGAAATTGTTGTAATAAATTTGATTTATTAATTGGACCTGCGTGTCCAGCCTTATCACCTCATATTCTTTGTATTCTCTTCTCACCTATTCCCCTCAATGTAAATGAGGTTTCTTTAGAAGTGTTGTGTAACGGGTAGAAGTGATACTTGTGCTAGCAGGAGAGAGAAATGGAGATATTTGATCTAGGATAAATTGTGTAAAGTATCCATCCGCATATCATTATTATTATTTTCATATGTGCTTTATTATGTGTTTAGAATGCATGTTTAAGGGTTTATGATGATAAGACCTTAACAAAGATAATAAATTGGTTGCCAATTTGCACGCGAAAAACCCTCACAAAATATTAAGCGTTTTTCCTTCCATTGAGTGATTCTTACTCAAGATCTAAGACGGCATTGGTTTGTTGGCCAAAGTTAAGACCTTTGTTTGTCGAAGATGTGTTTGAATCACGAAGGCTTTGTTCCATATCAGTGTCTTGTCCAAGTTGTGGTTTGTTGGCCAAAGTCAAGACCACTTCTTGTCCATCGACATTGATTACGAAGCTTTCCATGGTCAATGGGTCGCGCTTGACTGAGATCACTAAGTTTGTTGTGCCAAAGCCAAGGCTTAGTTGATTCAGAGGAAAAATGTTAGGTAATACATTGGATGTATTGGCATATATAAGATATATGTTTCGGACTTGGATGTCCCCCTACCGGATCTAGGAATTGGATTGGATCCAATCGATCTTAGAGATCTACCTAGTTAATTATCATACAATTTGTTGGCCAATGTCAAGATTGTGTGATATTTAACGGGATCCTAGCCCACTAGGAAACACGATTTCCCGAGTACTCGACAGAGGGTTAGAGGCTCGCCGAAAAATAGTGGGAGGCAAGAATTGAATTTGCAATATTAGTTCAATTACTCGCCATAAGCGCTCAAACAATATCATTCGTCAAACATATTAAATGTTAGTTGGACTAATATTTAAATTGTTGTTTTAATAAATAGTTGGACTATATATTCAAACTATTCATTTATAATTGATTATATAATTGGATTATAATAATCAATATATTTGATTTAATTAATTATAGTTGATTAATATAGTTGAACTATAATAATCATTATATTTAATAGTACCTAATTAATTGATTAAATAGTTGGACTATTAAAATCAAGATTAAATTGAAAGATTGACGTTTAATACATAATCCTAGGGAAAATGTATTTAAATGATTTAATTTTCAAATTGGGAATAAAATTTCAGGATGGTCCTGGAAAATGATAAGTTATTTTATTTGATAAAATAATATTATGCCTAAGCCCGGAGTTAAGCAAATAGAAGAGCATAATATTTGGAAGATTATGTAATGATAACTTAAGTGCTTAATCCATTTAGCTTGTCGCAGTAGACTCCTTAATTTCTGAATCAGAACTAAGGATTAGATCCTTAAAGTATGATACTGAAATTGAAGGATCTTCATAAATCTATCTTTAGATTAAAGAAGTACTAAATTGCGAAAGTTAACTCTTGGAGGGTTAATGACTATTCTCAAGGAGACAAAGTCAAAATTTGCAATTAGGCAAGTAGCGCAAGGCGCACTTTACTTCGATATTCTAGAAGGCCAATGCTTGACCAAAGGCTTCTGGAGTGTTGAAACTGGCAAAGGCAAAATCATTATAGTCTTCTGGGAAGATAAAATGACATATCCCAAAATGTCTGCTTAAATGTGGCAAGCGGGATCGCGGAAACGTGACTGCCGTTTGGACAAAGCTGACATGAAGGAATTGAAGACGAGCAAGGCTCTGACTTCAAATATGTTTGTCAACATTATGTTCACTACTAGTATTAAAATTAGATTTTAAATACTTAGTGTGGTACATAAGATATATCATGTTGTTCAGAATCTGCTATGAGCAGGATTAGGAAACTGTTATAATGTAACTAGTTTGACTAGATACATTATCTTCATATCAGTGTTTAACCCGTTGCGGGTGAACCTTTATATTCTAGAACACTAAAGTGTTTCATTATATAAAGATGATATTGAGATAAACACATTAGATGTGAATAACAGAATTTATATTTTGAATATAAATATATTTCTAACATATAAAATGACAAATAAATAGCTCGTACTGATTTGATCAGAAGAAATTAATTGTGGCAATGTTGTCTAGGACACATTAAACAAGAATCGTATATCCGCACTTTTGAAGAGCGGGTACCAGGACTAATTTGACTCCATTCAAATAAAGTCTACGAATCTAGTTTATTGGGCAATGTGCCTAAAACACTATTTACTTGGTAAAAGTGTAAATGCCACTGATCTGTTAGCTCTAATTCATAGTGAAGCAAGTGGGCCCATGTTTAGCTAGGCTAGATGTGGATATGAATATTTCGTGACCTGTACGGATGTGGCATCGCGTTATGGTTATGTGTTTCTTTTGAAGAACACAAATCAGAAACTTTTACAGCTTCGACGCGAAATAGACAAACAGATCGGCTAAAGTATTAGACCGTCACGGTAAGACCGTAATGGAAATACTTAAGCAATAAGTTTCTAAAATACTTGAAAGAGTAAAGTATTCTTTCAAACGAGGACTCCTCCCGGAACATATCAAAGTGACAGTGTGTCCGAAATGAGTAACCGAATTTTATTGGACATAATTAAGGTTAATCATGAGTCGCTCTGAGCTATCATTTCCTTCAATGGATAAGCATTAACAGTGCAAAACTTATTTAGAATAAGGTTCCATTAAAATCTGTTTGACAGATTTCATATTAGATATGAACAGGAAAGAAACTGGTCGTGATATGTCGATGAATGACCGTTTGCTTAGATATCTATCTTGATTTGCTAGTGTTATGAAGTATGGTATAGCTAAAAAGAAAAATGTCTCTAAAGAAAGAAAATAAACCACCTATAACCGATAAGCGTGAAGCTACCCATGGGCGAGTATTAGGACCACCATGAGGAGAAATGCTACCTTAAAGGGTAGGTGAGTTAAAAAAAAGAGTGTAAAAATGAGAAAAGAAAAAGAGACAAGAAAAGAAAAGAAAAATCAAACCATACTGAGCACAAAATAAAGCAATTACAGAGCATGATTGAGATATCCAGGTTGGTTTGACCCATCGATTCTAATTTTTAAACGAAATCAATGAGTTGACCTACTTAGGAGTCAAGATGTGACCGAACCTTTAAACACACACACACCGTGAGTCTAGCTTAGATAATTTATTCAAGAATTTGGATTCAGTTGCAATTGCGTACTTTGAAGGTTCTCTAATTTCATTTATAAACTTTCTTTAAGGAAAATTTTATGTGCAACTATCATGAATATCTTTTATTATTTTTTATATTTTTTGCATGATTGTGTGTGAATGACGTTTGTGGGTGTCGTCGCTGTAAGCCCTCACGAGACTATAACTCGTCCACTAGGGCCGCCTAGGGGTTTAAAGGCTTGTTGCATACGCTAAATGCAATCGTGATCCCTACGAAAGTGGCTTAGTTAATGTAGTTATTTTTATTTGTTTATTTGAATTTAGTTTTTATTTTATCTTTTGCTCGGGACTAGCAAAACCTTAAGTTTGGGGGTGTTTGATAAGTGTGGTTTATACCCACTTAGTACGGTATTTTTAGCTTACTATTTTGTTATATTTCGAGATATTTAAATGTTATTTATATTTTATTTCATATTTATTTGTAGGAGCATTAATACATGGATCGGGGAACAATTGCACGTGTTTTGGGATCTTTCGGGAACACATTGCAGAACTTATTTAGAATAAGGTTCCATTAAAATCTGTTTGACAGATTTCATATTAGATATGAACAGGAAAGAAACTGGGTTTCACATTCCTGATAATTTGGGTATGCTGGGCATATGTTTGGATGATACCAAACTAGAACCCAAATTGGATAAGTGTCGAATTATAGGTTATCCTAGGGATACCATAAGTATTGTGCTTATACAAATCACAAGAGAACAATTAGATTGTTGCTCACCATGCGGCTTTCCTAAGAGGAATATCGATATGCAGTGTTAAGTGGGAGGATAGTAAAACTCGATGAAAATCGGAGGAATACTATTCAAGGCACCGATTCCTAATGGAACACAAATAGTTCATCAAGGATGAAACTATTACCATTAATCTTCGTATACACAAGAACCGCGTATGTCGGAGAGAATCAGAAAACAACCTGGGGTATGGGTTTCTGATCTCACCTCATAAAGATGTCTATCTTATTGAGGTATACCAACTGACTACGTATGAGGTAGTGATACAAGGTATCGACTTCCTATTATGACAAAGTGTCATGAATCCGAAATGGATTCCATGTATATCAACTATGTTTAGACACTAGTTGTTGTACCGCAAGACATTGTGCCTACTGGTACTATATAAGTCTTCAAGGAAGACATACATGGATGGCAACATACCAACGCACTAAGCCAGGCTTGTAGCGAAAATGTATCGTTATCAACATTGTGTTGATTACGATTCAACCTTTTAACTGTTGTCATGGTAAATCCATTTGGATAATGCTTGCTAAAGCTGCATGTTTCATTTATGAAATATGACAGCTTAACGGGAAAATCGCTTTCCTAAAAAGGAAACCTATAGGAGGATGTTTACAACATCCTGGCGGTTTTGTCGTACTAAAACTAGCAAACAAGGTTTGCAGGTTATTCGATCCATGTTTGGATTGAAGCAAACATAGGTTCTTGGAATTATCATTTTGATGTAATCATAATGGAGTATGATTTAATTCAAAATGAAAAGATTCTTGTGTATATAGGAGGGTTAGTGGGAGCGCACTGACAGTGGCTGTCCTAAATAAAAATGATAATATGTCATTTCTTGGAAATGATATTCCAATAAAAACTATCGGTGAAAGCTTGGCTTTCGAGTAAACTCTCCGAGAAATTGTACATTGAAAAATAAACGCGACCTGGTGTCTCATACACTTTGAGCATATGGATTCACAAACAGGCCAATCCAAGTGATAGTCACTGGATTGATGCTAAGAATATCCGTTAGTAATCTTAGAGAACTAAAGATGATGTCTTAGCCTATGGAGCAGGAGAACTTGAAGTGACTGGGATCACTATAGCAAGTTTCCTAAACCGATAAAATGACTATAAGTCGCAAACGGTACTATACAGTTTGAATAACGGTACAGTGAGCTGGAAATTGTAGGACACATAAATCGGCGACACTGTTCTAGGCTCGCGGCCTAGTTGGGAGTTCGAAATAACATGGAGTGGCCACCCGGTTTGACCCGGGAAAATGAGATTTCAGGCCGCACTCACCCCTCGCAAGGGAAGACCTCAAACCGTTGGGTTCGGAATGGTCCTCTACTTATGTCACTTATGATGATATGAATTGTGCAATAAACTAGCTGAATCTACTCAACATATATGCTCAAGGGTAACCTATGTCTAGTTTGTATTCATCACCATAACTCCTAATCTAAGTTTGCATGCTTGAGAATAAGTCTTTAAACGGCAAACACATAAAATCACACAATGAGCACATTGAACCATTAAACCAAAATAAACAAATAACTATTTAAACATAACCATAAACTAAACAAAATATCATGCCTAAAATAACGTAATCATGCTTTGAAAATAAATAACAAACTAAGCTAAATCATGCTTAAATAACAAATAAATAACCTACGAACTACAACATGCTCAAACACAAGTTTGGATGAGACGAAATACGTGTCTTTTAAGTGGTATGTGGCATTGTATCCCGAGTACAAACCGCGCTACCGTCCATTCGGATTCGGCTACGAAATTTACGTCCGGGTTTCCATCCTATATACCACAAAAGGGAACACATATTCCGCTCATCCAACAATCACATCATGCTTCAAACGACTCTCATGCGATCATATTAAAATAAACAAAAATAAACGAAAGGTAATAAATAAAAGGGTGCCCTCAGGTCTAACCTTTTTTTCGTCTCAAGAAAGGGCGTTACACGTTCGTTGGAAGGGTGAATGATCTGCAACTCTTTCGGTTCACTAACTCAACGTCTTTCCTCGCTGTTTCACTATTTGGGCTGCTGTTTTCACTCCGTTTCACTGCTGTTTTGCTGCTGTTTTTCAGGCCACTATTTTGGTTGTTTAGGGGATTGTTTGGGCGATTCTAAGGGCTTAAGGGCTTCTGTTTTTGGTATTTTTAGGGGGTTTTGGGGCTGTCTCAGGGTGTGTTTTGGCGTGAGTTTAGGGACTGTGAAAGGGGCAATATGGCGTGAATGGATGGAGGTTTTGGTCACGGCAAGAAAGGGTTGATGATGCGTTGAAGGGTAGTCAATGTGCTAGGTGCGTGAATGGGCTTATGGTGCTGTTGTGGTGCGGTGAGTGGGGAAAGTGTGTTGAATGCGTTGGCTAGTGTGATGGCGTGAGCGTGTTGAGGCTAGGCAGTGAAGGAGTATATGTGTTGATGCTTGAATTGGCTTATGGAGTTGTTGTGGTGCGGTGAGTGGGACAGGTGTGTTGAATGCGTTGGCTAGTTGATGAATGGATGCGTGGAGGCAGTGTGTGCTGAAGTTACGTGAGAAGGGGCAGCTGGTTAAGGACGTACGTGTTGATGAGTGGGGCAAAGTGGCTGGTTTAGAGGCTTCAACGTGAGGGCAGATGGCTTGCTAAGGGGCTGTTGGTGAGGCTAATGGAGTCAGGGGCCGTGAGTGATAAGCTAGGGTTTATTTCTTTTGCTTCTGATTTTTTGTGAGAATCGGACCCCAGGTTGAATGTGTGGGTTAAGGGTTCTTTTTATAGGCTAAGGGAGATGGGGTTTACCTTGTTGGAGAATGAATAAGATTTGTGTGTTTAAGGGGGATATTTTTTAATTTAGTATGTGATAATGAAATCCTTTGATTTGGGGAAGTGATTTATGTATTTTAGGAAATAGATTTAATTTAATTTAGGAAGGTGATTTAATTTGTGACATGTGTTTTAATTTAATTTAATTTAATTTAAGTTTAATTTATTTTGTGAATGTGATTTAATTTAATTTAAGTTTAATTTAATTGGTTTTAATTTAATTTGTGACATGCATTTTAAATGTATTAATTATTTTGGATTGGGCTTGGTGTGTTTAAAAACAGAGTTCCAACAAGCGAACCCGAAGCAAAACAAGTGAGTTAAATCTGACAATGTGTCAATTCTTGACTATTCCCTTCCGACTTCCGTTTCCCGCGGCTTCCACAACTAAAGAGGTAGTGTCTCCATACGAGACTCATCATTGGGACTTATATGAAAAAATGCAATGCCTAGAGTCGCCCCCACTTTGATGGGATTTGTGCAGTGTGTGACAATGCATTTTTACTTACCTGGCCCGCCAGCTGCCACCTGACTTGCCTGCTGCTTTGAACTGAGTTGATATGGTGGCGAGGTGCCTCGACCCCTGGGCTTTGTTCCCGAACCACCGAATGTGAACTGTGCTGATGTTGCATCGGGCCCTCGACCCTGGGACGCATCCCGGAACTGCAACTGATGTGTGGGCCCTCGACCCTAGGACACATCCTAAAAGTGAAGATGAATGAATCTTTGGCTCGCCAGCTGCCACCTGACTTGCCTGTTGTTTTTAACTGAATTGATATGATGGCGAGGTGCCTCGACCTCTGGGCTTTGTTTCCGAACCACCGAATGTGAACTGTGCTGATGATGCAGTGGGCCCTCGACCCTGGGACGCATCCCAGAACTGCAACTGATGTGTGGGCCCTCGACCCTAGGACACATCATAAAAGTGATGATGAATGAATCCTTGGCTCGCCAGCTGCCACCTAACTTACGTATTGTTTTGAACTGAATTGATATGATGACGAGGTGCCTCGACCTCTGGGCTTTGTTCCCGAACCATCGAATGTGAACTGTGCTGATGATGCAGTGGGCCCTCGACCCTGGGACGCATCCCGGAACTGCAACCGACAACGTGGGCACCTCGACCCTGGGCACCTCGACCCAATACCACTGACAATGTGGGCCTCACCCTTAAGCTGATGATGTAGTGGGTCCTCAACCCTGGGACGCATCTCGGAACTACAACTGATGATGCAGTGGGCCCTCGACCCTGGGATGCATCCCAGAACTACAATTGATGATGTAGTGGGCCCTCGACCCTGGGACGCATCCCGGAACTGCAACCAATAATGGGGCACCTCGACCCTGGGCACCTCGACCCAATATCGCTGACAAAGTGCGCCTCGCCCTTAAGCTGATGATGTAGTGGGTCTTCGACCCTGGGACGTATCCCGGAACTACAACTGATGATGCATTGGGCCCTCGACCCTTGGACGCATCTCGAAACTGCAACCGACAATGGGGGCACCTCGATCCTCGGCACCTCGACCCAATACCGCTGACAAAGTGGGCCTCGCCCTTAAGCTGATGACGTAGTGGGTCCTCGACCCTGAACTCCTGAGATGCTTTAACCTTTGGGCTTTGTTCCCAAACTGTATTGAATATGGGCTCTGTTCTCGAACTGCGTTGAGAGAGGGCTTTATTCCTCTGGGTTTTATTCCCGAACTGTGTTGAGAGAGGGCTTTATTCCCCTAGGCTTTATTCCCGAACTGTGTAAGGATAAAGCTTTATTCCCCTGTGCTTTATTCCTGAGCTGTGTTGATTGTGGGCTTTATTCCCGAACTGTGCTGATTGTGGGCTTTATTCCCGAACTGTGCTGATTGTGGGCTTTATTCCCTGGGCCTTGTTCCCGAATTATGTTGATTGTGGGCTTTGTGCCCTCGATTGCCATACCAGGCAAGACTGATACTGAATGTGGGCATTATTCCCAAAGTGCCATACCCGGTAAAACTAATATCGTGTCTCCATACCCGGAGTACTATACTCGGCAAAACTGATGTTGTGTCTCCATACTCGGAGTGCCATACCCGATAGAACTGATACTAGTAATGATGTGGGCCTCGCCCCCAGAGTGCCATACTCGGCAACACTAATAATGATGTGGGCCTCGCCCCCAGAGTGCCATACTCGGCTTGTTCATTCTCGAACTGTGCTCCATTCTCGGAGTGCCATTCCCGGCTTGTTTATTCTCGAACTGTTCTCCATTCTCGGAGTGCCATTCCCGGCTTGTTCATTCTCGAACTGTGCTCCATTCTCGGAGTGCCATTCCCGACTTTCTGATGATTTGTGGGCCTCAACCCTGTGACTCATCCCCAAAACTGATACTGATGTGGGCCTCGACCCTGGGACGCATCCCCAAAACTAACACTAATGTATGGGCCTCGGCCCCAACTGATACTGATATGGGCCTCGCCCCCATGCTGATACTGATGTGGGCCTCGCCCTGAGACTCATCCCTAAAACTGATACTGACATGGGCCTCAACCCTGGGACTCATCCTCAAGCTGATACTGATGTGGGCCTCGACCCATGCTCCATCTTTAAACTGATACTAATGTGGGCCTCGCCCTAAGCTGAAACTAAAGTGGGCCTCGCCCCAAACTGATGCTGATGTGGGCCTCGCCCCTAGACTGACACAAATGTGGGCCTTGCCCCAAACTGATACTAATGTGGGCCTCGCCCCAAACTGATAATGATGTGGGCCTCGCCCCAAACTGATACTGATGTGGGCCTCGACCCATGCTCAATCCTTAAACTGATACTAATGTGGGCCTCGCCCCAAACTGAAACTAATGTGGGCCTCGCCCCAAATTGATGCTGATGTGGGCCACGCCCCCAGACTGACACTGATGTGGGTCTCACCCCAAACTGATACTAATGTGGGCCTCGGCCCAAACTGATATGGGCCTTGCCTCAAGACTGATACTGATGTGGGCCTCGACCCTGGGACTCATCCCCAAAACTGATACTGACGTGGGCCTCAACCTTGTGGGATTCATTCTCGAAAACTGCTGATATTACGGGCCTCGCCCCTTGGGATTCATTCATGAAACTGATGATAATGTGTGCCTCGACCCTGTGGGATTTATTCTCGAAAACTGCTGATAATACGGGCTTCGCCCCTTGAGATTCATTCCTGAAACTGATGATAATGCAAGCCTCGACCCTGGGATTCATTCCAACACTCTGACGATGTGGGCCTCGACCCTGAGATTCATTCTAAAACTCTGCTGATAAAGGCCTCGACCCTGGGATTCATTCCAACACTCTGACGATGTGGGCCTTGACCCTGGGACTCATCTCCAAAACTGAAACTGATATTGGCCTCAACCCTGGGACTCATCCCCAAAACTACTACTCATATGTTGTTGATTCTGGTTGGCTTGTCTTTGTCACTTTCTCTTTTCCTTCTTTGAAACCTGTGAATATAAAACAAAACAAACACAAAAAAGAATGCAAAATATGTTACGTGTATGCATGCATGCATGAATGAATTTCCTATTCCGTTGGGTTAGGTATTCCGCCTATTCTCCGGGTGATTGCTCAGTCTTCTCTCTGGTCTCATGGCTCAATATCTTGTTATATCCCGGATTCACGAGGTGGTAGACTGGTCGCCCCCAGTCTTGGTTTAGCTTTCTGTTGTCTGCTGTTTGCACTTGGTCAAGATGAACCATATGGTGGGGCCTTCCATATCATCATATTATATTACATGCTACAAAATAGTCCCAATAGTTATGCATATCATCGTCCTAAAAAAATGCTCAGTAATGAAACCAGAGAACTTTCAAAATACCCAATGCAACTCAAATCCAATTCTTTGAATAAATGATATAAGCCAGACTCAAAGTGTGTGTATGCAAAGGTTCCTTTGCAGATTCATCCCCAGGTAAGCCAACTCAATGATTTCGTCAAAAAACTGGGATCGATGGGTCAAACCAACCTAGATGTCTCAATTATGCCTGCAGTTGCTTTTCTGTGCTCAATGTGGTATGGTTTTCTTTCTTTTTTGTCTCTTTCTTTTTTCTTTTCATTTTAAACTTCTTCTTTTTTTTTTTCTTTTTTTTTTTTTCTTTTTTTTTTCACACACCTACCCTTTAAGGTAGGATTTCTCCTCATGGTGGTCCTAATACTCGCCCATGGGTAGCTTCACGCTTATCGGTTATAGGTATTTCATTTCTTTTCTTTAGAGACTTTTCTTTCATTTTCAACCATACCACACATCATAACATAAGCAAATCAAGATAGACATCTAAGCAAACGGTCATTCACCGACCTATAATTTCTTCAACTAGTCACCTTGCTAACTACTCAGGTTTTCACCGCTAAGAACCTATAGTGAAGTGTTTACGAGTCTAACATAGATCAATAACTCAAAGTATCAGATAAAAGCACATCAAAAGTTTATTGTTTCTAAGATTTCATCCTAAAGCAAATGATTTCATCTTTGGACTTATGCCTAACTATTAAGGACTTAAAAACAATCTTCTTCTTTTTTGTTTTTTGTTTTTTTTCTCTTTTTTCTTTCTTTTTTCTTTCTTTTTTTTTTTCTTTTTTTTTTTTTCTTTTTTTTTTCTGAAGGCCCCCCAATGGTCTTTCTATCATTGCAGTAAAGTTCTCTGTTCCTCGGTTTCCTTTTCCACGATATCCATGTTTGCTAAACTCTTCTTTGACAAGTCTTCTTTTTCCTAACCCAACGGATATCTATGATGGCTTTTAAGACACGAGGGTTAACATGATGCATGTATGCATGAGATGCATGAGATGCGTGCGATGTATGGAATATATAAGTCATAAGAATTTTACACTAGTTGGCCCATCAACATTTTAGAAACTTTTGGCCCGATTTCCATAAAGCACAGACTCGTCCCAGTTTAAATGGCCCAACAAGCCCATACTTCATGACAACAAGTCCAACTGAATCCAAATGGCAATGGTCCAAAACATAAAGGAATAGTCTCTACTGATCCTACAACTATAGTTCATACGCGGGTTTACAGGGGTATAGACAAAAGCTCCCGTCGACGAAGGATTGCCCACAACTAGGTCTCCCCACTCAAGGGTCCGAGCGACCAAGTGAGCGCACCTTTTTTATACCCAAAGGTACGTGCCAATGAGTTATGGTATATGACTGACTGTCAAATAGATTTCCCGTTTTAGATTCCCCAGAGGGAGGGCGGAGCGAGGCTCTCTTACGTACCCAGGCCTCTTACGCTCTTATCGCTTGGTGACAGGAATAAACAATGAGACCTCCAAATTATTCCATCACGGTAGGCTACTAGTACATGATTATTTAGGTGCCTTCATAGCTTTTCCTTATAGAAAAGTAGTGAATGAAGGAAGACACCAAACCATTACCTAGCCTTAAAAGTGCCTTTGATTAAACCCCTTTCAACCCACGGTAAACACGGTTAACTAAAGCACAAATCACAATCATTACAAGACATTATTTTGGGGCCAATTCTCTATCCCCAGTGGAGTCGCCAGACTGTAGGACACAGAAATCGGCGACGCTGTTCTAGGCTCGCGGCGTAGTTGGGAGTTCGAAATAACATGGAGTCGCCACCCGGTGTGACATGGGAAAATGAGATTTAAGGCCGCACTCACCCCTCGCAAGGGAAGACCTCAAACCGTTGGGTTTGGAATGGTCCATTACTTATGTCACTTGTGATGATATGAATTGTGCAATAAACTAGCTGAATCTACTCAACAATATGCTCAAGGTAACCTATGTCTAGTTTGTATTCATCACACCATAACTCCTAATCTAAGTTTGCATGCTTGAGAATAAGTCTTTAAACGGCAAACACATAAAATCACACAATGAGCACATTGAACCATTAAACCAAAATAAACAAATAACTATTTAAAAATACCATAAACTAAACAAAATATCATGCCTAAAATAACATAATCATGCTTTGAAAATAAATAACAAACTAAGCTAAATCATGCTTAAATAACAAATAAATAACCTACGAACTACAACATGCTCAAACACAAGTTTGGATGAGACGAAATACGTGTCTTTCAAGTGGTACGTGGCATTGTATCCCGAGTACAAACCGCGCTACCGTCCATTCGGATTCGGCTATGAAATTTACGTCCGGGTTTCCATCCTATATACCATAAAGGGAACACATATTCCGCTCATCCAACAATCACATCATGCTTCAAACGACTCTCATGCGATAATATTAAAATAAACAAAAATAAACGAAAGGTAATAAATAAAAGGGTGCCCTCAGGTCTAACCACTTTTGTCGTCTCACGAAAGGGCGTTACACTTCCGTTGGAAGGGTGAATGATCTGCAACTCTTTCGGTTCACTAACTCAACGTCTTTCCTCGCTGTTTCACTATTTGGGCTGTTGTTTTCATTCCGTTTCACTGCTGTTTTGCTGCTGATTTTTCAGGCCACTATTTTGGTTGTTTAGGGGACTGTTTGGGTGATTCTAAGGGCTTAAGGGCTGCTGTTTTTGGTATTTTTATGGGGTTTTGGGGCTGTCTCAGGGTGTGTTTTGGCATGAGTTTAGGGACTGTGAAAGGGGCAATATGGCGTGAATGGATGGAGGTTTTGGTCACGGCAAGAAAGGGTTGATGATGTGTTGAAGGGTAGTCAATGTGCCAGGTGCGTGAATGGGCTTATGGTGCTGTTGTGGTGCGGTGAGTGGGGCAAGTGTGTTGAATGCGTTGGCTAGTGTGATGGCGTGAGCGTGTTGAGGCTAGGCAGTGAATGAGTGTATGTTGATGAGCGGAAAATATATCAATATTTACCGCCCTTTTACTTAATATTTTGTTTAGTTTCTCGGGTTTGATGAACGTTTTGATATGTTTTATTTTATTTTGCAGATAAAATAATATCGGGACTCAATGAAATCATTTAGGACGAAATTTGGATCAAATAAGGGCAATTATTGGACTTGATATATTAATTTTGGAGATTGGAAATTTGAAAGGGCGTTTTGACGAAGTGCAGTTTTGGAAATTCCAGTTTTGCGCATCTGTCGTATTTTGGGC
>SKCR01035940.1:0-32411 GCA_019454045.1 Zanthoxylum bungeanum
TTAAAATCCTTTACCACGATGCTTTACCGCACTGGTTGATGTGTGTTCGGTTGAATGCAAGATACGTTCAACCGGGAATACTAAGTTTGATATTATTATTTTTTAATTCTTTGTATGCATGATTCAATCGAGCACATGGGCTTAGTAAGTGCGATGAAAGGTCCCCTATTTTGAGGGGTTAAAATCCTTTACCACGATGCTTTGCCGCGCCGGTTGATGTGTGTGTTCGGTTGAATGCAAGATACGTTCAATCGGGCATACTAAGTTTGATATTATTGTTTTTTTTATTCTTTGTATGCATGATTCAATTGAGTGCATGGGCTTAGTAAGTGCGATAAAAGGTCCCCTATTTGGAGGGGTTAAAACCCTTTACCACGATGCTTTGCCGCGCCGATTGGTGTATACTCGATTGGATGCGAGATGAGTTCAATCGGATACGTGAGGTCCCACATTGTGGATTTGTTTTTCTATGAATGTGTTACATGCATCAAGTCTGGTTCCGTTCGAACGCGTTCTCGAACGCCACACGAACGTGAACCTTCTGTTTACCGTTCGAACGCGTTCTCAAACGCTACGCGAACGCGCACGCATTTTCTTAGTTTCATCATGCATCAGGTCTGGTTCCGTTCGAACGCGTTCTTGAACGCCACACGAACGTGAACCTTCTGTTTACCATTTGAACGCGTTCTCAAACGCTACGCGAATGCGTACGCATTTTTTTAGTGTTTCATGCATCAGGTCTGGCTCCATTCGAACGCGTTCTCGAACGTTATACGAACACGAACCTTCTGTTTACCGTTCGAACACGTTCTCGAACGCTACGCGAACACGCACCCACTGAATTGAGTCATTTTCATCAGATTTCATACATAATTGTTCCTAGTAGCTATCCATTCGTATGATGAATCTGATTGCTTCTCTGTATTACGCAAGATTGTGTAGGTATCATTCATCTGTATTCCCCACATGTATGAGTACAATGTGTTTAACGTATTATAATTCATATATCCATGTTGTGATAGCATTTGAGTATTATTTATTGTGCTATATCGGATGGAAACCCATACATAAATTCCGTAGCCGATTCTGAATGGACGTAAGTGCGGTCTGTACTTGGGATACAATTCCACGTACCACTTGGAAAAGTGCTCACATGTGTGCTTGTGTCCATATTAGTTATCTTCTTTTGCACCACGTCATAACATGCTCACTTTAATGCCTAATTGCATCCTTAAGTGTCTTCTTGCATTATATACTTGGTTGACTCTTTTATTTGTGCATGGACATGTAATGGCTATTTGTTTATGATATGTCTATGAAATCACATGTTCGCCATCATTTGATTCGTTTTTATGTGTGCTTGTGTGGTTTGTGTGTGCTTGTGTTTCCATGAATACAATATGCCAATGAAGTTGTATGTTCATTTCTACTTTGATGTACTTTCAAGCATGCAATCTTAGATGTGAAATATAGGCAAATTTAGGTGTAAGTTTTATTTTTGTGCATGTGAACTTAGAAGCATGATACTCTTGGAAATAAGTGTTACTTAAGCTTGATTAAATTATTACACAAATCCTTTCATTACAAGTGACATAAGTAAGGGACCATTCCGAACCCAACGGTTTGAGGTCTTCCCTTGCGAGGGGTGAGTGCGGCCTAAATCTCATTTTCCCGATTTGCACCGGGTGGCGACTCCATTATTCTCCGGTTTAGTCCCTCGTGGCTACTCCGTACTCCAAACCGGGCCGCGAGCCCGGGACAGCATGCGTCGTCCAGTTTCTGTGTCCCACAATGAGACCGTTAATTCTTTAGCCTGTGCTGAAGCCTAGCTCAGCTGCTAACAGAACTATATCTAATCTAATTAGATTTGTTATCGACCCAGAAGGCTTCTATTGCTGCCTCAGCTGTAGCAATAACCCGTATTTGTTGTTTATTCGGTAACAGTATCTTCCTTGGAAGATTTCCAGCTCACTGTACCGTTATTCAAACTGTATAGTACCGGTTGCGACTTTTAGTCGTTTTATCGGTTTAGGAAACTTGTAGTAGTGATCCTAGTCACTTAAAGTTCTCATTCTCCATAGTTTAAGATAGCATCCTTAGTTCTCTAAGATACTAATGGATGTTCTTAACATCAATCCAGTGACTATCACTTGGATTGGCCTGTTTGTGAATCCATATGCTCAAAGCGTATGAGACACCAGGTCGCGTACATTTTTCAATGTACGATTTCTCAGAGAGTTATTATGAAAGCCAAGCTTTCGCCGATTTTATTATGGAAATATCATTTCCAAGAAATGATATATTATCATTTTATAGGACATCCACTGTCTGTGCGCTCCCACTAACCCTCTTATATACACAAGAATCATTTTCGTTTTGAATTAAATCATAAACTATTATGATTACATCAAAACGATAATTCCAAGAACCTAATGCTTGCTTCAATCAAAACATGGATCGAATAACTTGCAAACCGTGTTTGCTAGTTTAGGTACGACAAAATCGTCAGGATGTTGTAAACATCCTCCAAATGGTTTTCTTTTCAGGAAAGCGATTTTCCCGTTAAGCTGACTTCATAAATGAAACATGGAGCATTTTCAAGCATTATCCAAATGGATTTACCGTGGCAACAGATAAAAGGTTTCGTCGTAATCGACACAATGTTGATAACGATACCTTTCCGCTAAAAGGCTAGCTTTATACGTTGGTATGTTCCATCCATGTATGTCTTCCTTGAAGACTTATAAGTACCAATAGGCACAATGCCTTGCGGTACAACAACTAGTGTCCAAACTGGTTTTTATACATGGAATCCATTTAGGACACATGACACTTTGCCATATTAGGGAGTCGATACCTTGTATCACTTCCTCATACGTAGTCAGTTGGTATACCTCAATAAGATTGACATCTTTATGAGGTGAGATCAGAAACCCATACCTCAGGTTGTTTTCTGACTCTCTCCGACTTACGCAGTTCTTGTGTATTCAAAGATCACTGGTAAAGTTTCATCCTTGATGAACTATTTGTGTTCCATTAGGAATCGGTGCCTTGAATAGTATTACTCCGATTTTCATCGAGTTTTACTATCCTCCCACTTACCACTGCATATTGGTATTTCTCTTAGGAAAACCACATGGTGAGCAACAATTAAATTGTTCTTTTGTGAGATGTATAAGTACTATACTTTTGGTTTCCCTAGGATAACCTACAATTGGCACTTATCCGATTTGGGTTTTAGTTTGGTATCATCCAAACATATGCCTAGCATTCCCAAATCATCAGGAATGAGAAACCCGGTTTCTTTCCTGTTCATATCTAATATGATATCTGTCAAACAGATTTTTATGGAACCTTATTCAAAATAAGTTTTGCACTGTTAATGCTTATCCGTTGAAGGAAATGGTAGCTCAGAGCGACTCATGATTAACCTTATCATGTCCAACAAAATTTTGTTTATCCGTTGGACACACCGTTAGGATGACGTGTTCCGGGAGGAATCCTCATTTCAAAGAATACTATACTCTTTCAAGTATATAAGAAACTTATTTCTTAAGTATTTTCATCATGGTCTAACCGTGATGATCTAATACTTTAGACGATCTGTCTGTCTATTTCGTGTCGAAAACTTTAAAAGTTTCAGATTTGTATTTCAAAAGAAACACATAACCATAACGGGATGCCACATCCGTAAAGGTCACGAAATATTCATATCCACCTCTAGCCTAGCTAGACATGGGCCCACTTGCTTCACTATGAACTAGGGCTAACATATCGGTGGCATTTGCACTTTTACCAAGTAAAGGCGTTTTAGGCAATTTACCCAATTAAACTAGATTCGTAGACTTTATTTGAATAGAATCAAATCAGTCCGAGTACCCCTCTCCAAAAGTGTGGATATACGAGTCTTGTTTGACTGTGTCCCAGACAACAATGCCACAATATGTTTCTACTGATCAAATCAGTTTGAGCTGTTTGTTTGTCATGTTATATGTTTGAGATTTTATTTATATTCAAAATATAAATTCTATTATTCACATCTAATGTGTCTATCTCAATATCACCTTTATAAAATAAAACACTTTAGTGTTCTAGAATATAAAGGTTACCCGTAGCGGGTTATACACTGATACAGAGATAATGTTTCTAGTCAAACTAGTTACACTATAAAAATTTCCATATTTAGGTACACACCCTAAGGGTAGTTCCTAAATGAGGTATCTACGGTTAAAACAGCGACAGTCGTCCCGTTTCCTATTCGCAGATTAAATCTCAATCTGAAGTCAGTATCCTGCTCATAGCAGATTCTAAACATCAGTAAATATTTATGTATCACACTAAGTATTTAAAATCTAATTTCAATACTAGTAATGAACATAATTATGACAAACATATTTGAAGTCAGAGCTTTGCCCGTTCTTCAATTCCTTCATGTCTGCTTTGTCCAAACGGCAGCCACGCTTCCGCGATCCCGTTTGCCACAATTAAGCAGACATTTTGGGATATGTCCTTTATCTTCCCAGAAGATTATAATGATTTGCCTTTGCCCTTTTCAATATTCCAGAAGTCTTTGGCCAAGCCTCGGGTCTAGAATATCGAAGTAAAGTGCGCCTTGCGCTTCTTGCCATATTGCAACTTTGACTTTATCTCCATGAGAATAGTCATTAACTCTCCAAGAGTTATTATTGTAATTTAGTCTTGTAAGATCTAAAAAGATCCTTCAATTTCATTATCGTACTTTAAGGATCTAATCCTTAGTTCTGATTAAAAAATTAAAGAGTCTACTGCGACAAGCTTAATGGATTAAGCACTAAAGTTATCATCACATGAATCTTCCAAAGATCATGCTCTACTATTTGCTTAATTCCGGGCTTAGGCCTAATATGTTATTTTATCAAATAAAGTAACTTATTATTTTCCAGGACCATCCTGAAATTTTATTCCCAATTTGAAAATTAAACCATTTAAATACATTTTCCTTAGGATTATGTTTTAAATGTCAATCTTTCAATTTTATCTGATTCTAATAGTCCAACTATTTAATCAACGATTTAGGTAATATTTATTATAATGATTATTATAGTCCAACTATTTAATCAACTATAATTTAATTGTTTGAATACAGTCCAACTGTTTTATTAAAACAACGATTTAAATATTAGTCCAACTAACATTTAATTTATTTGACTAATGATATTTGATTGAGCGCGTATGGCAAGTAATTAAATGAATATTGCAAATTCAATTCTTGCCTCCCACTATTTTTCGGCGAGCCTCTAACCCTCTGTCGAGTACTCGGGAAATCGTGTTTCCTAGTGGTCTAGGATCCCGTTAAATATCACACAATCTTGACTTTGGCCAACAAATTGTATGATAATTAATTAGGTAGATCTCTAAGATCAATTGGACCCAATCCAATTCCTAGATCCAGTAGGGGACATCCAAGTCCGAAACATATATCTTATATATGCCAATATATCCAATATATTGCCTAACCTTTTTCCTCTGAATCAACTAAGCCTTGGCTTTGGCACAACAAACTTAGTGATCCCAGTTAAGCGTGACCCATTGACCATGGAAAGCTTCGTAATCAATGTCGATGGACAAGAAGTGGTCTTGACTTTGGCCAACAAACCACAACTTGGACAAGACACCAATATGGAACAAAGCTCTCGTGATTCAAACACATCCTCGACGGACAAAGGTCTTGACTTTGGCCACAAACCAATGCCAGTCTTAGATCTTGAGTAAGAATCACTCAATGGAAGGAAAAAACTTTAATATTTTCGAGGGTTTTTTCGTGTGCAAATTGGAAACTAATTTATATCTTTGTTAAGGTCTCATCATCATACACCCTTAAACATGCATTCTAAACACATAATAAAGCGCGTATAATAAAATAATAATGATATGCGGATGGATACTTTACATATTGATCCTAGATCAAATCTCTCCATTTCCTCTCTCCCGCTAGCACAAGTATTTACTTCTACCCGTTACACTACACTTCTAAAGAAACCTCATTTACATTGAGGGGAATAGGTGAGAAGAGAATACAAAGAATAAGGAGGTAATAAGGCTGGACACGCAGGTCCAATTAATAAATTCAAATTTATTACAATAATTTCTAAAATTGCCCCACCCATATAATATCCATCCGATATACATTATTCATGCATCACAACCATGTATTCACACAAGCATGTTATCAATCAATCTAATCAAATTAATTAATCTGATAATTGATGACCATACAATGTTCAAACAACGATTTGATTTTGCTCGAGTCAAACTCGTTTTGCGAATAAGTACTCAAAGTACGAATTCTTGAATTAAATTAAACTAAAAATTAAATCCAATTCAATTTGTATTTAATACTAATTCACTATTTAATTCCAAATTAAATACTACACTTTATTAATAAACCTTTTACGATTTAAATTCCAAATTTAATCGCTAGGGGTCTCAAATCCCGATTAACGTCCAACGTCAATTTAATTAAAGTCCAATGGGCTTTTAATTAATTTCTTTAAGGCGTGGACTTTTGGTCAACTCAGGTCAAACCCAATAACCAAAACCCAATCCGGGATTACCCCATAAGCCTAGAAATCAATTTAGGCCCATTAGGTCCAATTAAAATAATTAAGGTCCATTAGTCGCATTTGGGCTTTATGGAAGCGTTTTGGGCCGAATTGGATCCAACCAATTTAGCCTAAACCTAACTTGGTACAACCAAACCCAATAAGCCCATTTACAACATTACAAGCCCAAATCCAATTTTAGCCCAATTATAATTAAATTACAAAAACCCAATTTTACAATTTAATTACATAAAGTGCATTACATAATTAATTACCCAATTAACATTTTCTAAAACATCAATTAGCCTAATTAAGCATGCTCTTTAACAGCAAATAGTGTGCAACACAATTTAATCAAAAATCAAACCGAATACATGCTCTTTAAGTCTCGGCTTTAGGGTTTATTGTCAAATTGCAAATTCAATCCAATTGAATCCAATTAAACATTAAATCAATATACCCAACATGATTCTAACTCATCCAATGAATCAAAAAATCAAAATTCCAAGACATTTAAGGGTTCTAAACTCTCGGCCAAGCAAAGTGATTTGGGGAAAATTGTTCCAAACAACATTCATCAAATTGATCTAATCAATCCTCAAAAAACACATTTAAGCACACTCAATCATCCAATTTCATAAAATCATGCTCAAATACATTTACCCAAATTTTAACCCTAAGTCATAATTCATGCTTTTACCTCCGTTCTGATACCATTGTTGGAGTTTCTACGGCCCTGAGGATCGATTATAAAGCATAAAAACACATGTGAGAATACAACGAGGGAGTTGCGAAATACTCACATCAATCGGTTGAGCGACGCGTCAACGAACAAAAATTATTTTTCTGCTCATCAAAGCTCACGGCATTGAGCTTCTGTCCTTCCACCATTTCGGCTTCAATCATCTTCATCAAGCTCCAAGCTTGTGATTTGATTCCAAGCTCATGGGTGGACTTCCCTATCACCTTTGCATGTCTCTCGGAGTGCTAGGTATATGATTTTGCCAAAAATCATCACACTTTACTTCCCATTGCTCACAAATTTCCCAGAAAAACAGAACAAGAACAGCCCAAAATGGGCGTGTAGATGAATAGAGGAAAGAGAGGAGAGTTGTGTGAGTTGTTTCTAATTTGTGTATCTTATACCAAAATGTGAATTTCAAATTCATTTACAATGAATTGGCTTTCTAAAAGTCAAGCAATAAATGCTTTCCATCAACTCACATCAAGTCACATCACTCAATCAATCAAGTGACAAGTTGTCACATCACTCAAAGTGACTAATGATTTGACGCTTGATGCGACTAGCGATTTGACGCTTGATTTGACTTGCGTACCGCACTCGAATTCAAAATACGAATGCGCTCGCAAACAATCTCAGGCTCGGGTTCGGGTTCACTAATTCCAAATTAACGAATTTTCTGTTGCGACGTAATTAAATGATTATGCCTATCGAAATCACTATTCGCATCGCAAATGAATTAATTCTAAATTAACTCGTTCGCCCGAATTAATTAAAATCTAATTTTAATTTTGCGTCGAAATCCAATTTCGTATAATATATCGAATATATTATTTCTCTCTTTATTAATATTTTATCCCAGATAAAATATCTCCGTAATTAATCCCAGATTAATTTTCTCTCTCATCTAATTAATCCCAGATTAATAAAAGTGCGAGTCGTACGTCATCGGTGAATCTTCGGGAAGCGACCCATGAGATCCCCGGATATGTTGGCAGTAAATTCGGTCGTCGGAATATCCAAACACGTAAGTACCTAGTACTACATTTGTATCGATTTACAAGACAAGGTTGGCTTCTAGAAAAGAGCCATGCCTACCCAATTCTCCAGAAATATCCTTACAGGAATATAAGGATCTATATCAGGCGTAGTATATGTAGTATTGCGTATTTCGATCCAGCATCGGATGATCACATGCAAGGCCTGGGGCTGGTACAGTGTCTGCCCCGTATGAAGCATATATCGGATTACGAGCAACTAGTCTCTTTATTATCGGATAATCATGACCAAGTCATATTATCCCGATGGTTGCAACCCTTTAGAGAACCAGTTATGTATCCCTACGTGATCATCATCTCCATATAACTGGAGTGATACTTCCGTCTTGACATCACACCCAACACACTACGATTCTCAATATACCCAGCAGAGGCGTATAGAGAACCTGTTAAAGCCCTGGACGACTGTGGGAACACAGGATCTGGGGCGACGCATGCTGTCCCGGGCTCTCGGCCCGGTTGGGAGTACGGAGTAGCCCACGGGGGACTAAACCGGAGAATAATGGAGTCGCCACCCGGTGTGAACCGGGATAAAGATTTAAGGCCGCCCTCACCCCTCACAAGGGAAGACCTCAAATCGTTGGGTTTGGAATGGTCCCTTATTATGCCACTTGTAATAAAATGATTTGTGCAATAATCTTACCAAGCCTAAGCAACATATTTCCAAGGATAATTTACTCATAAGTTCACATGCATGAAAGTAATCGTCATAACGGCAAACATGCAATAGCACACGACAATCTCATGAACATGTTTCGATCATATAATATGGAAAAACAAGAACAACCGAAACATAATGCAAATTCCAAACGCAAAAAGACAAATGATTAATCATGCTTGAAAATAAGCAACCCAATAGACTAAATCATGCCTAGGAACCAGTAACATACTAATGACCTAATCATGCTTTAAAATGAATAACTAAATGGGCTAAATCATGCTTAAGAACTAAGTGGCATACTAATGGCCTAATCATGCTTGAATACCATCTCATGAACACATCAAATAAATAAATGCAGGAATTCAAATAGTATGATTGATTACATGATACAAGAGAAATCACCTAAGAAACAATTATGCATGACATGTGATGAAAAATACTCAGTTCAGTGTATGCACGTTCGTGTAGCGTTCGAATGGTAAACAGAAGGTTCTCGTTCGTGTGGCGTTTGACAACGCGTTCGAACGGGGTAGACAGAAAAACATGCGTTCGAACGGGGTTACAGTAGTGACCTCCAAAATGCAGTAAACAACATGACACATACATTAACAGATGAATAGATGACACCTAGTAAATAATAACGGGCTAAAAGGCGCGGCAAAGCATCGTGGTAAAGGATTTTAACCTCTCAAAATAGAGGACCTTTAATCGCACTTACTAAGCCCATGCGGTTTATCTCAATATTACATAAACAAATAACATGCGGAAATCAAGTAACGAATAATAAACAAATCAAAACAACATAAAACAAAATATGCATCGTTTACTCAAGTGGTACGTGGAGTTGTATCCCGAGTACAGATCATACTACCGTCCATTCAGAATCGGCTATGAAATTTACGCCTGGGTTTCCATCCGATATATCGCAATGGATAATATGCAATCATTACACAACACAATCATGAACCCAATGTTGACATACATGAAATATGATAATGCATACAACAATAAATAACCAAAGAGACAAATATGCGAAATAACAAGGAAGATAAATAACGCAAAACAAATGCGAAACAATAAAACAACAACAAACGTAAATTAAATGCGAATAATAAAACACTAATAATATGAAATAAATGCGGAATAATAAATATGTGACCAAAGAATTTGGTCGTTTTCAATGTAGGACTTTGCATACCCGGTTGAACGTATTCCACGTCCCACCATGCATGTCGTGTCTGGGACGACAAAATAAAATACAACAAAGGGTGCCCTCAGGTCTTACCTTTTAAGTCGCTCATCGGGAGTACGTCGGGACGTCGACGAAAGGGTTAACATTTCTGCTTTTTCACTGTTTTCACTCGCTGCTTTTCATTTGGCTTCCCATGCTTATCCAACTTCCCTCAGCAATCAATTTCTTCTTCATAGAAGCCCTTGGTCCCAATCCCAATTCTCTCAGATATGTATCCTATCCATTACCGCCCTCTAGATCCTCGCTACCACACCATGATCACATGTTGCCATCACGGCAGTAATCATCTCTGCTATACCTAATACAGTTGCCTCCCCCCTTGCCGTCATCAAAAAACTTCCACCCCAACCTCTTTATCATTCTCAAAATGCAACAACCTCCTCAAATAACTTTGCTCCATCAACTTTGCTCCATAGCATATAGCATTCACTGTTGTATCCTTCACAACAAACCTCTTATAACTAGTCAAAAGCACTTCAAGTGGCATAATCACCCTCCTCAAATAACTTTCATCTCTATAGTTATCATACAACCATTGAGCATCATACTCGAGCAACTTACTCTCATAGATAGTCCTAATCATAAGATGTCTCTTAACAGCCGATATCAACGGCGGCCTCTGAAACACAGCACCAGTTAAAGTCTCAAGTGCCCGAGCCACTTTTGCAACATCAGGCACTTTATCATGCAATTTAGCAACGCAAACGTACTCTTTCCCAGCACCTTGTTGAGACTTAACAAGGTGAGTAGCTCTATCAATACAAACAATAAGATTTCCAGTGACTTTGGGATCCAAAGTCCCACTATGACCAGTCTTTTCGACACGTAAAATACGTTTAATCCACGTGACAACCTCGTGCAAAGATGAGTTGCAGGTTTATCAAGATTGAGAATACCATACCTGATGTACTCAGTGAGCGAGCGTCTGAGAAGCGAGTAACCATTGGAAGAGGCGTGTAGTGTCTGGTTCATACATTGAGGCGATCGTAGTTCTTCAATAGAATTAGCCACTGAGAGGTGTCAATGGAAGGAGTGAAGTCCTGGGGTTTGATGAAGAAATCTTTGGCTGCGACGTCAGTGGGAGCATCTTTATTAGTGGGTTCGGTGTCGGCCGATGATGATTTATTTTTGTGTTTTTTTCTTCCCAGAGCGGGAGAACTCAACGTCAGTCATGGTGGGTTTATGGAGTTATTAGGGTTTATTTTGGTTGTTGTCCATGAGAGACGGTCGAGAGAAGTGGGAGAAGCCAGGGGATTAGGGTTTTTTTCTCTTCTCATTTTTTTGTTTTCTTGTTGGCGTGAGTTCCATGGGCTGAAGCCGCGTGGATCTAAGGGTTTTGTGCTGTTTGTTGTGCCAAGCGTAGGGTTCAATTTGGTTCCGGGTTTTTTTACGTTTGTTGTCGTTATTTGTGTGAAGGCTGCGAGAGTTGAATGAGAGAAGCGTGGCTTATTTGGTTTGTTTGTGGATGAGGTTATGTGCGTGAAGTTTTTTTGCGTGAAGTGGTGCTGGATTTCAGGGGCAGTTTGACGTGAGATTGAGGACTGGTTGAAGGCTGAATGGTGCTGTTTTCTGGGCAGTCAATGAGGAGTAATGGCCGAGAGTTGAGAGATGTTCAGAATGGTTTATTTGCTAGGGTTCTTCATTGTGGTGCTGTGTGCAAGAGTCACGAGTGAGGTGGGAGAAGAGAGAGGGTTGAGAGAGGAATAGAGAGATGGATTTGAGCCGTGAATAGGCTGTGAATTGTGAAGGGCTGTGCGATATCGTGTGGTGTAAAGGGGCGTGGTCCCCTTTTAGGGTTTAGTTAGTGTGTGTTTTATAGTTGTCAATTAGGGTTAGGGTTTTATTATTTGGAAGGAAAGAAATCATGTAAATGGGGATGGATTTAAATTGGTGAGTGAATCATTTAATTTGATTTTAATTTGGAAGTGATTTAATTTTAATTAGGAATTTAATTAATTAGCTTTAATTTAATTCAATTGTATTTTAGTTTAATTTAATTTAATTAGCTTTGATTTTAATTTAATTTTAATTTTAATTTCAATTTAATTGGTTTCAATTGGTTTTAATTTAAAATTTGTGACATGTGTTTTAAATATTTTAATTATTTTAAATTTAATTTGCGACATGTGTTTTAAAACGGAGGTCCAACAAGTGAACCTGAAGCTAACCCAGCGAGTTAAATCCATCAAAAATACCAAATTCCAACTTTACCCTTCCAACGTCCGTTTCCCGCGGCTTTCACAACTAAAGAGGTAGTGTCTCCATACGAGACTCATCATCGGGTCTTATGTAAAAAATGCAGTGCCTACAACGACCAAAACCAAAGTATATTGATTGTCACCAGTATTAGCGGTGCAAGTCTCAGGTTAAGACCAAATACACCTACCCTTATTTCAGACTTCCATAGACACATAGTCATACTACCAATGGAATTCCGAGGGGGTCTATCCAAAGCGAAGCTATTTCCCGTACCATCGGTAAAACAAAACCTCCTATACACTTGCATGAGTATCTTATACCCAAATTTATGAGAACTATGTTGTTTGTGCCCTCACAACGCGCACAAGTGTAATACTAGTCTTTTACGTATTTATCGATGTCCGATCTCGATAATACTCTAACTAGGGATATTTAATGATTTATCCTTCATGGACTGATACTGTCTCATATCATTCTCAATCCAGGAACAAATCATTAGGACCTCCATTTTTATATATCTTGGTGATCTAATCACAAATGATAAGAGTGCAATCTCCTTTGTCACATAGTTAATTTGTACAAACTGGTGACGCTATGGGTCTTAATTGTCCAACACCTATATCATTCCCAATGATTAGGATATCATCAACATAGAGAACCAAAAATACTATCATACTCCCACTGGCCTTCTGGTACACACAGGATTCTTCTGTATTATTTAGAAAATCAGACAATCTAATAATCTTGTCGAATCGAAGATTCCAACTTCGCGAAGCTTGTTTAAGTCCATAATGTTGGGTTCTCTAAGAACTAGCCAAGGAACAATTAAGCATAAAATTTGTATGAATAATCAAAGTAAGTTGCGGAAAAAGTACTCACATTGATCTACAATGAGGATGTAGGATTTCAAAAATTTTCTCCTTTGTGTAATGCTCCAAGCTCATCTTTGATTGTATGTTGAGCTCCAAGCTAGAACTTTGAATTCCAAACTCAATGGGAAAGGTTTACCTAACACCTTTGAATGACCCATTTGATGTGCTAGCAACCAAGATTTTTGAAGCAAAAATCACTTACCATGAACCCTAGGCTCACGGCAATGGAGTGTGAGAGAGGGAGAGTGCAATCGGCCAAGCCTTAAGGAGAAAAAGAGAGATGTTTTTGTTACTTGTGTTGTGTGTAATTGTTTTTCAAAAATCAATTACCTATTACCAAAATCAAATTTGGTAAAAGTCATTCCAAATGACATAAAGTAAGCTTGTGTGTTTTACAAGCTTCCACCAACCACCAACTTCCATCAACCAAAAGGTAAACAAAGTTGACTAGTGATGTGACTTATGGGCCCCACTTTAATTCAAAATCCGAGTGGGCCCGCAAAAACGTTCCCGGCTCGGGTTCATTAATTCCAAATTAACGAATTATCTGTGTGACTTAATAAATCAAATTTAATTAAATAATTATGACTACCAAAATTACTATTAAAGTCGCTTGCGAATTAATTCTAAATTAATTCGTTCACCCGAATTAAAATCCAATTTTAATTCCGTTATGAAATATAATTTCATTTATTATATCGAATATATTATTTTATCGATTAATTCCAAATTAATCGTTCTCTCTCTTCAATTTGAATTTTATCCCAGATAAATTCTTTCTGCAATTAATCCTAGATCTCTCTCATAATTAATCCCAGATTAATTGTGTTCGAGTCATACGTCATTGGTGCATCTTCGGGAAGCGACCCATGAGATCTCTGGATATGTTGGCTGTAAATCCGGTTATCGGACTATCCGAATACGTGCGTACCCCGCACCACATTTTTACCAATTTACAAGACATGGTTGGCTTCTAGCAAAGCATTGTGCCTACCCAATTCTCCAGAAATATTCTTTAAAAGAATAAGTTGTTGGATAATATGACCCATAGCGTCACTATTTGCACAGATCATTGTGTTGTTGTAGCAAATTAACTATGTAATAAGGAAATTGCACTCTCATCATTTGTGATTAGATCACCATAGATATATAAATGAAGAGAGGTCCCTATGATTAGTTCCTGGATTGAGATGATATGAGACAGTATCAGTCCACGAAGGATTAATCATTAAATATCCCTAGCCGTAGTATTATCGAGACTGGACATCGATAATGCGGAATAGGCTAGTATTGCACTTGTGCGCGTTTGTGAGGGCACAACGGCATAGTTCTCATATATATAAGTATTTGATACTTATGCAAGTGCGATAAGAGGTCGTGTTTCACCGATGGTACGGGAAACAGCTTCACTCTGGATAGACCCCTCGGAATCCCATTGGTATTATGACTATGTGTCTATGGGAGGCCGAAATCGAGGTAGGTGTGTGTATAGTCTTAACCTGAGACTTGCATCGCTAATACTTACGATAATCGATAAACTTTGGTCTTGGTGGTAGGGGGGCTTTAACCGGTTCTGTGTACACTACTTCTGGGTTTATCAGAGAGTCGTAGTGTATTGGGTGTGATGTCAAGATGGAAGTGTCACTTCAGTCATTTGGAGATGATGTCACGCAGGATACGGTACTAGTGCTCTTGAGTGTTGCGCAACCAATCGGGATATTGTGACCAGGTCATGTATATCCGATTATAGAGACTATGTTACCAGATATCCGACATGTGTTTCGGACGGGGCAGACACTTATCCAGCCCCAGCCCTAGCACGTGATTATCCGATACTGGGCCGATATACACAATACTACGGTATACTACGCTTGATACAGATCTATATATTCCTGTAAGAAATTTCTGGAGAATTGGGTAGGCATGGCGCTTTGCTAGAAGCCAACCTTGTCTTGTAAATCGATATAAACGTAGTACGAGGTACTTACGTGTTCGGACAGTCCGACGATCGTATTTACTGCCAACATATCCGGAGATCTCATGGGTCGCTTCCTGAAGATTCACCGATGACGTATGACTCGCACTTTGATTAATCTGGGATTAATTAGAAGAGAGAGATAGAATTAATCTGGGATTAATTCGATGAGAGAGAAAATTAATCTGGGATTAATTGCGGAGATATTTTATCTGGGATAAAATATTATTAAAAGAGAGAGAACGATTATTTGGAATTAATCGATAAAATAATATATTCGATATATTATTAGAAATTGGATTTTGACGCGGAATTAAAATTAGATTTTAATTCGGGCGAACGAATTAATTTAGAATTAATTCGTTAGCGACGTGAATAGTGATTTCGCTAGGCGTAATCATTTAATTACGACGCGACGGAAAATTCGTTAATTTGGAATTAGCGAACCCGAGCCCGAGAGTGATTGCGAGCGCGTTCGCATTTCGAATTCGAACGCGGCACGCGAGTCACATCAAGCGTCAAATCGTTTGTCACATCATGCGTCAAATCAATTGTCACTTTGAGTGATGTGATATGACATGTTGTCACTTTATTAAAGTGACATGATGTGAATATAGAAAGGTGATTGTTTGAAAGTTGATAGGACTTGTGTATATATATTTTATTCATTTACTTGGTAAATGGAATAAAGATATATGTATAAAAAATCATTTTCTCTCTCTTGGACCATGTGTAGTACACGGTTTTTGGCAAAATATTTGGCCATTCACGTGACTCTCATTGGTCTTTGTTGTTTATGTATTGGCCTAAATTTGAGACTAGATTCATGTGACACTCTCACTTTTCTTTTGGTCTTCACGGTTTCACACAATAAAAAATGGAGCCAAAACCTTCTATCTTCTCTCTCGGTCTTGGACCGTTTTTCTTCTCCTTCTTGTTCTATTTTCTGCCGAAAATGGAGAAGCAAGATAATGATTTTGTGGCAAAAATCAAGTGCTAGCACACCTTGAGCATACATAGGTGATAGGGAAGCATCTTCTTGAGCAAGGAAGCTTGAAGCTTGGAGCTTCAATGGTGGTCTTCAATGGCCGAAAATGGTGGAGATCTACACGCCCAAAACCGAGCAGTCCACTGCATTTGGAAGCCATTGCCGAGCTTGGAGGGAGCTCAAAAATCACACCTTGTTCTTCAAACATCAAAACCGAAATTCAATGTGAGTTGATTCCGCCACCTCCTTTGATGTGTTCATATGTGATTTTTATGCATTGTTTGTGATCTTGTGGACTTGATTAAACTCCAACATTGGTATCTAGAGCCATTGATGCATGAAAACCGAAATTAGGGTTCTTGAGTAATTTGGGGCTTTTTGATTTTAGCTTGATTCTGACAAATTGATTGTGTAAGAATGCTTATATATGATCTAATTTGAGATATATGTAATCAATTTGACAAAAAATTGATTGGATTGATTTTCCCCAATTTGCAAATTTTGGTCAAAACTTTAATTTGGGTAAACTCGATTTAGGCATGATTTGGTTGAATTGTTTGATGCATTATGCTTGAATGAGGTTGAATTGAAGTTGTGCATGATCAATTTCAAGAAAATTGGATTAGATCAATTTTCCCCATTTCTTAGGTTGAATTTGAAACTTGAAATTGGGCAAAATGTGTTTAAGCATGTTTTAATTGAATTGGATGTTTAAGTATGCTTAGAACATGTTTAATTGAGATTGTGTGTGATCAATTTCATGAAATTGGATTGGATTCAATTTTCCCCAAATTGGAGGCTTGGCCGAAAATTGGAATAACCCTAATGTCTTGGTAATTTTGTTTTGTTTGATCATTGGATGACTTAAAACAAATGGTTAATGTTGTTTTGAAGTTCAATTGGATTGAATTGATTTGGAACATTTTTCCCTTTTAAAGTGGCTTGGCCGAATTTTAAAGAACATGAAATTCTTTGTGATTTTGTTGTTTTAATTCATTGGATGAATTGAATTGATTTGGGAAATTAAGATTGTGGACTCAATTGGATTGAAACCGAATCGAATTGAAAACCCCTAATTGCCGAGACTTGATAGCATGTTAATTGGGTTTGATTTTAATTGAATTGTGTTGGACACTATTTGGTTGTTAAAGTGCATGATTAATTAGGCTAATTGATATTTTAGAAATGTTAATTGGGTAATTGATTGTGTATTACACTTAGGTTAATTAATTGTGAAATTTGGAATTTTATAAGTTAATTAATTTGGGCTTGATTTTGGAAATTGGGCTTGTTAGGTTGTAATTGGGCTTTTGGGCTTTGTTGTAACAAAGTTGGGTTTAGGCAAAATTGGTTGGATCCAATTAGGCCCAAAACCGAATCCAAAAGGTCCAATTATGATTTAATGGACCTTAATTATTTAATTGGGCCTAATGGGCCAAAATTAATTTAAAGGCTTATGGGGTAACTCCCGGATTGGATTTTGGTTGTTCGGTTTGACCCGAGTTGACCAAAAGTCCACGCCTATAGAAATTAATTAAAAGCCCATTGGACTTTAATTAAATAAAACATTAGATGTTAATCGGGCTTTGAGACCCGTTGCGATTAAATTGGAATTTAAGTCGTAAAGGTTCGTTAATAAAAGTGTAATATTTAATTTAGAATTAAATAATGAATTAGAATTAAATACGTATTAAATTGGATTTAATTATGTAATTTAATTTAATTCGTAGAAATTGTACTTTGAGTACGTGTTTGCAATACGAGTTTGACTCGAACAAAATCAAATCTTTGTTTGAACATTGGATGATCACTAATAATCAAGATTAATTAATTTGATTGATTGATTGATAACATGCTTGTATGAATACATGGTTGTGATGTTTTTGAATATGATATCGGATGGATATTAGTCGGGTTGGGCGATTTTGGAAATTGTAATAAATTTGATTTATTAAATTGGACCTGCGTGTCCAGCCTTATCTCCTATTTCTTTGTATTCTCTTCTCACCTATTCCCCTCCATGTAAAAGAGGTTTCTTTAGAAGTGTAGTGTAACGGGTAGAAGTAATACAAGTGCTAGCGGGAGAGAGAAAGTGAGAGATTTGATCTAGGATCAATGTAAAATATCCATCCGCATATCATATTATTTTATTTCATATCGCTTTATTATGTATTTAGAATGCATGTTTAGGGTGTATGATGATGAGACCTTAACAAAGATAATTAAATTGGTAGCCAATTTGCACGCGAAAAACCCTCGTTTTATATTAAGCAAATATCCTTCCATTGAATGATTCTTGTTCAAGATCCGAAGTTGGCATTGGTTTTTATGACCAAAGTCAAGACCTTTGTCAATCAAGGATGTACTTGAATCATGAGAGTTTTGTTGCATATCGGTGTCTTGTCCAAATCGTGATTTTTATTGGCCAAAGTCAGATCACTTTTGTCCAATGACATTGATTACAAAACTTTCCTCGTCAATGGGTCCAGCTTAACTGGAATCATTAGGTTTGTTTTTGGCCAAAGCCAAGGCCTAGATGATTCAGAGGATATGGTTAGGAAAATGTATTGGATACATTGACATTATGTATATGTTTCGGACTTGGATGTCCACCTAACCGGATCTAGGAATTGGATGAGATCCAATTGATCTGTGAGATCTACCTAGTTAAATAGCATACAGCTTTTTATTGGCCAAAGTCAGGGTTGTGTGTTATTTAATAGGATCCTAGCCCACTAGGAAACACGGTTTCCCGAGTACTCCACAGAGGTTAGAGGCTCGACGAAAAATAGTGGGAGGCAAGTATTGAATTTGCAACATTCGTTCGAATACTCGCTAAACACGCTCATTTTATTTTATTTCGTCATTAGATTAAATATTAGTTAGACTAATATTTAAATTGTTGTTTAATAAACAGTTGGACTGTATTATACTTGATTATATATAATTGGATTATATTAATCAATATATTTGAATTAATTAATTTCAGTTTACAGTTGATTTTATAATTGGATTATAGTAATCAATGTAATTGAGGTTAATTAATTTGGATTATATTTGATTATATAGTTGGACTATTATAATCATTATAATATATAAAGTACCACTAATCGTTGATTAAATAGTTGGACTATTGTAATCAAGATAAAATTGAAAAGTTGAATATTTAAAATATAATCTAGGATTAAAATATTTTAAATGATTTAATTTTCAAATTGGGAATAAATAATAGGTTACTTTATTTGATAAAATAACTTATTATACCTTAAGCCCAAAATAAGCAATATAAGTAGAGCATAAAATCTTTGGAAGATTTATGTGATGATGACTTTAATGCTTAATTAATATACTTATAATAAATCTATCTTTAGATTTAAAAGTATTAAAATTGCAATTAATAATTCTTGGAGAATTAATTGACTATTCTAGTGGAGAAAAGTCAAAGTTTGCAATTGGGAATGTAGCACAAGGTGCACATCGTTTCAATATTCCAAAACCCAAGGCTTGGCCAAAGGTTTGTGAAATATCGAAAATGATAATTGACATATCCCGAAGTGACTACCATTTGGATATGGAAGACACGAAGGAATTAAAGAAAAGGGGAGGCTCTGACTTTAAATATATTTGTCTAAGTTATGTTCACTACTAGTATTGAAATTAAATTTTAAATACTTAGTGTGGTACATAAAAATATATATGATACCGAGATAAAACACATTAGATGTGAATAACAGAATTTATATTTTGAATATAAATAAAATCTCAAACATATAAAATGACAAATAAATAGCTCATATTGATTTGATCAATAGAGACTTATTTGTGGCATTGTTGTCTGGGACACAATTAAACTAGACTCGTATATCCACACTTTTGAAGAGTGGGTACTAGGACTGATTTGACTAATCAAATAAGGTCTACGATTCTAGTTTACTAGGTAAAGTACCTAAAATACTATTTACTGGGTAATAGTGAAAAGGCCACCGATCTGTAAGCCCTATTCATGGTGAAGTAAGTGGGCCCATATCTAGCTTGGCTAGATGTGAACATGAATATTTCGTGACCTTAACGGATGTGGCATCACGTTATGGTTATGTGTTTCTTTTGAAGAACACAAATACGAAACTTTGAGTTTCGACACGAAGTATACAAACAGATCGGCTGTAGTATTATGCCGCTACGGTAAGACCGTATTGGTAAATACTTAAGCAGTAAGTTTCATACGTACATGAAAGAGTACGGTATTCTTTCATATGAGGACTCCTCCCGAGACACGTCAATTGACGGTGTGTCAGAACTAAAAACCAAGTTTTGTTGGACATGATTAGGTTTTTCGCGAGTCGCTCTGAGCTACTGTTTCCTTCAACAGGATATGTATTAACAGTGCAAAACTTATTTAGAATAAAGTTCCATGTAAATCTGTTTGACAGATATCATATAGGATATGAACAGGAAAGAAACGAGGTTTCTCATTCCTGATAATTTGGGTATGCCAGGCATAAAGTTTGGATGATACCAAACTAAGAACCCAAATTGGATTAGTGCCAATATAGGTTATCCTAAGGGAAACCATAAGTATAGTACTTATAAATCCCACATGAGAACAATGTGATTGTTGCTCACCATGCGGTTTTCCTGAGAGGAATACCGATATGCAGTGGTCAGTGGGAGGATAGTGATACTCGATGAAAATCGGAGTAATACTATTCTAAGCACGAAGTCCGATGGAACACAAATAGTTCATCAATGATGAATCTATACCATTAATCTTCAAATACACAAGAAATCGCGTAGATCAGAGAGAGTCAGAAAAAACCTGGGGTATGGGTTTCTGATCTCACCTCATAAAGATGTTAATCTTTTAAGGTACACCAACTGATTACGTATGAGGTAGTGATACAAGGTATCGACTCCCTATTATGGCAAAGTGCCATGAATCGAAAATGGATTCCATGTTTAACAACTATTTTGGATACTAGTTGTTGTACCACGAGGCATTGTGCCTATGGTACATTAAACGTCTTCAAGGAAGACATACATGGAAGGCAACATACCAACGTACAAAGCTGGGCTTTTGACGGAAAGGTATCGTTATCAACATTGTGTTAATAACGGTTCAACCTTTTACCTGTTGCCATGGTAAATCCATTTTGAAGATGCTTGTTGATAACTGCATATTTCATTTATGAAATGTGTCAGTTGCAGATCAAAATCGCTTTCCTGAAAAGGAAACCTTTTGGAGGATGCTTTCAACATCCTGACGATTTTGTATAACCGACAAACAAGGTTTACCGGTTATTCGATCCATGTTTGGATTGAAGCAAGCATAAGGTTCTTGGAACTGACGTTTTGAAATAATTATAATGGTTTATGATTTGACTCAAAACGAAATAATTCTTGTGTATATAAGGAGGTTAGTGGGAGGGCACTGACGATGAAATTCCCATAGATGAAAGCTTGGCTTTCATAGATATTCTTTCAATAGAAATTCTCCGTAGAATTCTGGGGAGTAACAACCTTTATTCAAGGAATAAAGATCTACTGGGCTAGATTTGGAGTTGGTAACACTCTCTGAGAAATTGTACATTTAAAATGTACTTGTATTGGTGTCTCATACGCTTTGAGCATATGGAGTCACAATCGGGTCAATCCAAGTGATAGTCACTGGATTGAAGATTAAGAACATCTGTTAGTATCTGAGAGAACTAAAGATGTTGTCTTAAACTATGGAGATGGAGAACTTGAAGTGACTGGGATCACTGCTGCAAGTTTCCAAACCGGTAAATACTGCGGTACTATAAAGTTTGAACACTGGGACAGTGAGCTGGAAATCTTCCGAGCAAGATAACTGTTGCCGAATTAACAACAAATGCGGATTATTGCTGCAGCTGAGGCAGCAATAGAAGCCATTTGGATCGATAATAAATCTAATTAGATTAGATATAGTTCTGTTAGCAGCTGAGCTAGGCGTCAGCACAGGCTAAAGAATTAAAGGTCTCATCGACGATCCAGATATATACTTCTATATCATCTGATTCGTTCGGATCATACATCGTGGCGATGTGATGATCGTGTAAATCGCGTCAGACGATAATTAAGCAAATCCGCTGACGAAAACCTTTCCTCAGCAATTTGAGCGAATTGTACATAGTTCGGGTGTTAGACACTCGAGTGACTGGCTATGTGCCAAGTGGGAGATTGTTGGATAATATGACCCATAGCGTCACTATTTGCACAGATCATTGTGTTGTTGTAGCAAATTAACTATGTAATAAGGAAATTGCACTCTCATCATTTGTGATTAGATCACCATAGATATATAAATGAAGAGAGGTCCCTATGATTAGTACCTGGACTGAGAATGATATGAGACAGTATCAGTCCCCGAAGGTTTAATCATTAAATATCCCTAGCCGTAGTATTATCGAGACTGGACATCGATAATGCGGAATAGGCTAGTATTGCACTTGTGCGCGTTTGTGAGGGCACAACGGCATAGTTCTCATATATATAAGTATTGGATACTTATGCAAGTGCGATAGGAGGTCGTGTTTCACCGATGGTACGGGAAACAGCTTCGCTCTGGATAGACCCCTCGGAATCCCATTGGTATTATGACTATGTGTCTATGGGAGGCCGAAATCGAGGTAGGTGTGTATAGTCTTAACCTGAGACTTGCATCGCTAATACTTACGATAATCGATAAACTTTGGTCTTGGTGGTAGGGGGCTTTAACCGGTTCTGTGTACACCACTTCTGGGTTTATCAGAGAGTCGTAGTGTATTGGGTGTGATGTCAAGATGGAAGTGTCACTTCAGTCATTTGGAGATGATGTCACGCAGGATACGGTACTAGTGCTCTTGAGTGTTGCGCAACCAATCGGGATATTGTGACCAGGTCATGTATATCCGATTATAGAGACTATGTTACCAGACATCCGACATGTGTTTCGGACGGGGCAGACACTTATCCAGCCCCAGCCCTAGCACGTGATTATCCGATACTGGGCCGATATACACAATACTACGGTATACTACGCTTGATACAGATCTATATATTCCTGTAAGAATATTTCTGGAGAATTGGGTAGGCATGGCGCTTTGCTAGAAGCCAACCTTGTCTTGTAAATCGATATAAACGTAGTACGAGGTACTTACGTGTTCGGACAGTCCGACGATCGTATTTACTGCCAACATATCCGGAGATCTCATGGGTCGCTTCCTGAAGATTCACCGATGACGTATGACTCGCACTTTGATTAATCTGGGATTAATTAGAAGAGAGAGATAGAATTAATCTGGGATTAATTCGATGAGAGAGAAAATTAATCTGGGATTAATTGCGGAGATATTTTATCTGGGATAAAATATTATTAAAAGAGAGAGAACGATTAATTTGGAATTAATCGATAAAATTAATATATTCGATATATTATTAGAAATTGGATTTTGACGCGGAATTAAAATTAGATTTTAATTCGGGCGAACGAATTAATTTAGAATTAATTCGTTAGCGACGTGAATAGTGATTTCGCTAGGCGTAATCATTTAATTACGACGCGACGGAAAATTCGTTAATTTGGAATTAGCGAACCCGAGCCCGAGAGTGATTGCGAGCGCGTTCGCATTTCGAATTCGAACGCGGCACGCGAGTCACATCAAGCGTCAAATCGTTTGTCACATCATGCGTCAAATCAATTGTCACTTTGAGTGATGTGATATGACATGTTGTCACTTTATTAAAGTGACATGATGTGAATATAGAAAGGTGATTGTTTGAAAGTTGATAGGACTTGTGTATATATTTTATTCATTACTTGGTAATGGAATAAAGATATATGTATATAAAAATCATTTTCTCTCTCTTGGACCATGTGTAGTACACGGTTTTTGGCAAAATATTTGGCCATTCACGTGACTCTCATTGGTCTTTGTTGTTTATGTATTTGGCCTAATTTTGACTAGATTCATGTGACACTCTCTCACTTTTCTTTTGGTCTTCACGGTTTCACAATAAAAAATGGAGCCAAACCCTTCTATCTTCTCTTCGGTCTTGGACCGTTTTTCTTCTCCTTCTTGTTCTATTTCTGCCGAAAATGGAGAAGCAAGATAATGATTTTGTGGCAAAATCAAGTGCTAGCACACCTTGAGCATACATAGGTGATAGGGAAGCATCTTCTTGAGCAAGGAAGCTTGAAGCTTGGAGCTTCAATGGTGGTCTTCAATGGCCGAAAATGGTGGAGATCTACACGCCCAAAACCGAGCAGTCCACTGCATTTGGAAGCCATTGCCGAGCTTGGAGGGAGCTCAAAAATCGCACCTTGTTCTTCAAACATCAAAACCGAAATTCAATGTGAGTTGATTCCGCCACCTCCTTTGATGTGTTCATATGTGATTTTTATGCATTGTTTGTGATCTTGTGGACTTGATTAAACTCCAACATAAGTAATTCTTTCGTCGTGTGTAGTATACGTAGTATTGCATATAACGATCCCAATATCATCTTCACATGCTCGGCCTAGGGCTGGGAATTGTGTCCGCCACATACGAGCATTTTATCAGATATCTGGTAAATAGTCTCTATATGATAATCAGGACTTAAGTCATATTATCCCGATGATTGCAATACTTAAGAGTCCTAGTTCCGTATCCTTACGTGATCATCATCTCCATATGATTGGAGTGATACTTCCATCTTGACATCAACCCAATTTACAATACGATTCTCAGTATACCCAGAAGAGGCGTACACATAACCTTTTAAAGCCCCGGACGACCAAAACCAAAGTTTATTGATTGTCGCAAGTATTAGCGATGCAAGTCTCAGGTTAAGACCAAATACACCTACCCTGATTCGGATTCCCATAGACACATAGTCATACTACCAATGGGATTCCGAGGGGTCTATCCAGAGCAAAGCTGTTTCTATACCATCGGTAAACAAAACCTCCTATTACACTCGTATGAGTATCAAATACCCAAATATATGAGAACTATGTCGTTACACTTCCATAACACGCACAAGTGTAATACTAGCCTATTCCGCATTATCGATGTTCAGTCTCGATAATACTACGACTAGGGATATTTAATGATTAAACCTTACATGGATTAATATTGTCTCATATCTTATTAATCTAGTACTAATAATATGGACTTTTATCATTTATGTATATCGGTAATCCAATTACAAATGATAAAAGAGAAATTTCCTTTGTCACATAGTTAATTTGTACAACAACACCATGTTCTGTACAAATAGTGATGCTATGGGTCATAATTATCCAACAATCTCCCATTTGGCCTAGAGCCAATCACTCAAGTGTCCTACACCTGAACTATATATGAGTCGCTCAAACTTCTGCTGAGAAAGAGCTTTCGTCAGCGGATGTATAATGTTATCATCTGATACATTTTACTCGATCATCACATCGCCACAATGTATGATCCGACGAATCAGATGAAATAGTCGAAGTATATACTTGGATCATTGATGAGACCGCGGTTCCTTAGCCTATGTTGTAGCCCAGATCAGCTGCTAACAGAACTATACCTAATCCAATTAGGATTATATAGATCCGAAATGCTTTTTTGCTGCCTCAGCTACAACAATATTCCACTTTTGTTGTTTATTCGGCAACAGTATCTTGCTTGGAAGATTTACAGCTCACTGTTCCATTATTCAAACTATATAGTACCCTTATTATGACTTATAGTCATTTTTGTCTTTTAGGAAGCTTGCAATGGTGAACCCAGTCACTTCAAGTTCTCATTCTCCATAGCTTAAGAAAGCATCCTTAGTTTATCTAAGATACTTAAGGATGTTCTTAACATCAATCCAGTGACCATCATCTGGATTGGCCTGATTTTGACTCCATATGCTCAAAGCCTATGAGACACCAGGTCACGTATATCTTTTCAATGTATGAGTTCTCGGAGAGTGCCAACAACTTTTAGATCTATCCCAGTAGATCCTTATTCCTAGAATAAAGGTTGCCTCTCCCAACTATTCTATGGAGAATTTTCATGAAAGCCAAGCTTTCACCGATTGTATTATGGGAATTTCATTTCCAAGAAATGATATGTCATCATTATATAGGACAATCATTGTCAGTGCGCTCCCACTAACCTTCTTATATACACAAGAATTATATTCGTTTTGAATTAAATCATATACCATTATGATCTTATCAAAATGTTAGTTCCAAGAATGTAATGCTTGCTTCAATCCATAAATGGATCGATTTAACTTGCAAACCTTGTTTGCATGTTTCGGTACGACAAAACCATCAGGATGTTTATAAACATCCTCCAAAAGGTTTCCGTTTAAAGAAAGCGATTTTGACGTCCATATGCCATATTTCATAAATGAAATATGCAGCATTAGCAAGCATTATCCGAATGGATTTAATCATGGCAACAGGTGAAAACATTTTGTCGTAGTCAACACTATGTCATTGACGATAACCTTTCTGTATAAGCCTAGCTGTGTACATTTTTATGTTGCCATATTTCATGTATGTCTTCCTTGAAGACTCATTTAGTACCAACAGGCACAATGCCTTCTGGTACATCAACCAGTGTCCAAACTTGGTTGTATACATGTAATCCATTTCGGACTTCATGGCACTTTGCCATGTCCAACTTCACGGAGTCAATGTCCAAAATCGGTTCTCTATAGGTATAAGGGTCAGTGACGCAGCGAAAGAAAATCAAAATTTTCCGAATTCAATAATTTTTCTTAGGTAATTTATTTTAATTACTAATACTCAAAAGCTGAAATTTTTACCCAAAAATCAGATTTTTCAGTAATTATCATTTTGCCCCAAAACTTTATATTTTTGTCATTTTAGTCTTAAATTGTCAAATACATTCTAATTGATTCCAATCAATCCCAAAATGATTTGTACATGTGTAATACATGAAAATACAATTTGCAACTAAAGAAAACAATTTCTCCTCTTATTGCCGAATGGTCCCTAAACTTTCAAGAATTTATAATTTGGTCATTTTTGTTAAAAACATGTCAAGATCAAATCCAAAAATTCCCAAATTCAATATACATCATATATACATCAAATCTCATCACATATATGAAAAGCCCCAAATTTGGTGAAATTTAAAACCCTAATTTTATAATTTCATAAATTAACAAAATTAACACCAAATTAATCAAATTCAAGACTTTAATTCAATTCTCACAACACCAAACAAGCCTCACCATCATGAAACAACTCAAGAATAAATCTAGGTCAATCATGAGTGGCTAAGTAACTCTAGAATGGCAACTAACTATCAAATGACAAAAAGAAAGCTTAAAAAAAAATTTAAGCATTCTTATTCAATTTACATGCTTCTATCTTTCATCCAAGTTCGCAATCATCAAAACACATCCATAATAAAGTAGAGAAGAAACTAAGTTACACATGTTGAAGCTTATGATCTTAGAAATAATTTTCAAGAAGAGGAAAGTAAGAAAAACCTTACCAAATTTCCAAAAAATGCAAGCTTTTCTTTTTCCTTCACTTTTCCTCTCTTTCTCCCTTTGTATTTGATTTTTAGGGTTCTTGGATTATGAAACAAACAATAAAAAATGGCCTTATATAATTTCCCAAATGGCCGAAACATTGAGAAAAAATAATAGCCATAAGTTTTCAATCTTATTTCAATTAATTGAAAACGATTTAATTAAATTTGTGGTGTAAAACAATTAATCAAATTAATATTTATCACAAATTATTAAATAAATCATGCCATTTAAACCAATCAAAATTGGCCATGAAACCAATTAAATTAAGCCATTAGTTTACTTAATAAGTAAACTAGATATTTAATATTTAATTAATTTAATTATTTAACATTTAATAATCAAATAATTAAATACAAATATCTCAAATATATGTATTATATTTACATTAAATAATCAAAATACATATATTAATAATAAATGTCAAATATCACAATTCGACATTTAATAAATGGCCGAATGATCTCAAAAGCTTGTATCTTCGTTTAATCGTTAAACGACTTATAAATAATCAGCATTTTTTTTAAAAGTTGCCCTAGTGTCCTACAAGTATATCTCATTAGTAAGACTCTCTAGGTTCAGACATATCTGTCACGAAATCTAATTTCGTGTCCATAATCTGCCCACCCATAAATTATGACGAACACAGATAAAATATATGAACCATTCAGGTCGAGGTCAATGTATACGTATAATCCTTCCATCACAGGTATCCGGATTATCCCAGAGATATAGATATAAACGTCAAATCTCTTTAGGTATAATTCTCTCGACAATTATATTAGCAATCTCTTAAAAACACTTAAAACTGATTTCTACAGTGTCCCATGGGCCCATGGATTTAACAGATTGCTAATTCCATAAATGGATACCTATGCTCTGTACACAGAACTGACGGATCCTATCTTGATACACACAGGATATCCTGAGGATCAGTCCAAACTCAATGAACATGCGGAGATATGATCTAAATAGATCGGTGATGTGACTGCCATCAAAGTATGGAGGATACCTCATATATCAACAATGATATCTCAAGTTGAAGGATCACTATGCTCACTCAACCCGAGAAGATTCTTATTGACGTTGGTGTACCATCTATTAAGAATTTTCAAAGAGTCATTCAGTGTTTATCCGATATAAACACCTACGTGTCTATACGAGTGTCCCGAGACTCATGGTTCATTGAGAAACCATTAGAATCCAACATTCCAATATACGACACGTACCGGTCTCAGTGGGTTTACTTATTGACCAAGTTAATGTAAACCTTGATTAGGAACAGTTAAAGAATGATATTGTTATGATACTGCTCAATGTCAGTTGCGACGCTTTTGCACTGTATCATAACCAATCACTCTATGGTCATTTACGCCTTTACCATATACTAACAAAATTTATATTATAGAAACTGTTTATTTCATTCATTAATAAAATATATACAAGAGTATTTACAGTGAAATACATAAGAAATTGGCGCTCAGAGCACCAACCCTAACAGTAAAAGCATGATTAGTTTTTTTTTTCTTTTTGGATAAAAACAAAAATTTCAATGCCTTTAGGTGTTACCTCCAATAAACTAGAAAACTGAATATTACAAAATTTTCACTTACAACCCATGTTCATATGTTACATCCTCATCTAGGAGATGCTACCGGCAGAGAATAGGCTAACCTACCCCCATAAGCCTCTGACTATCTGACTGTGATCATCATTACTAAACTCATCTATAATTACTGACTCATGTATAGAGACCATTGCCCTGAATCAACAGCATGAAATGCAACTCAATACTGATAATTTTATACCCAATAATACATTCCGTTACAATTTTATTCATAAATATTTTAACTTTATATAATGACCGATGCAATACCAATTACTGTTACATGACTTCACCTTGACTCTGACTAAACTCTCTCTCTTTGACTTAACCTGGTGGAATCAACACCCTAGTGACTGCCATTAGTATCCATCCTCCCGAGCCCGTCCTCCGGTTAAACCTATAAAACAAAAACACTAGGAGTGGTGGGGGTTAGATTGTTTGAATGACCTACTGAGTGGACGGTTAAAACGAAAACTAAAACACTTTATGAAATTTCATTGTTCTAAAACAAAATCATTTTAAGGAAATCCATCTTTCTTAAAATCTATTTACTTATCTGAAAGAAATTTTTTCTAGAAATCTGTTCTGGAAGTCCTTTTCAAAAACTCTTTCTTAAAACTTATCTTTTCTGAAAAAGTAATATGTTTCTGAAAATCCATTTTTTGAAAAATCTACATCTAAAAAATCTGTATTTGAATATCTGGTGCATGGAGGCGTTACATATTATCGTCGCCCATACGCAAAATCTGGTTCTTGGGGGCATCCCCCCGTATGCAAATATCTGATAGTCTTGGGGCGTTATGTATCACCGTCCCCCAAGCCACAAATCTAGAGTCAAGTGTGCGGATCTATGCTACCATCCAGACTCTGAATCTGGGATCTAGGGGCATATGTCATCCCCAGTCCTGAACTGCGTATGCACACGAAATATGTAACTCTCAGTTCCATATCTGAGTCAAGTTACATACTGAGGTGGGTTTTTCTCCCATGCCTCCAAAAATCATAAAACTCAAGCTTTTGAAATAAATCTTTCCAAAACATTATTAATTGTAAAAGATTTGTAATAAAACTTTGGCTAACGCCCTCTGTGCGGAAAAGTAAGTTTGATATTGAAAATAATATAATAAAAATTAAACTTAAAGAAAACGTTTCCACCCACAGATTTGAAATTTGGCTGACATTACTTCACTTCACTTCGGCGTATGAGATTGTGGTTCCTGCAACAATATATAATTGGTAAACTTGATTAGAACATAGGCTGAGGAATTTCTTAATTTAAGCAATTGTTATCAATACATGGCATATCATGTCAGTGTCATGATGTATATAAGTAAGCGAGCTGATACGAGACCCTTAAGGTGGCCTCTAACATGCTAGGGTGAAACTGGAATGACTAAAACTAAATTTGGGGAAATTCTGATCATGCATCGCGATGCTGCCCCTTGGACATCGCGACACTCACACATGCTAATGAACCAGTGATCATCCTCTGTCTCCGCATCGCGACACAAGGGTGGGCCTCGCGACTCCCACACGCTTCACGACGCTAAGTGTTGAGCGTCGTGACGTTCCCCAAACAAAGATGAGACAGTGAGCTCCATCTGCTTTTCGCGTCACGATGCTAGTCCTTGGACGTCGCGATGCTCACATTCCAGAACCGATTTAGGTATAAATTTTTCTATTATGCGTCGCGATGCCAGCCTATTTTCAGGACCCATCATCAACTTCTTCTTCACTCTCAACTTCTACAACACAACTTAAGCTATAACACAACTAATACATAAGATATCATGAATAACACCCTCTAATATGTTCTCATATCTTAAATCCAATCACCAACCATTTACTTTAATATCATCAAAACACCCGCTCTAATCCTGACCGGCGTAAACAAACACGTATAACGCAAGCGTACGTATCGTTCAAGTAGTATAAAAAATATCTATCCCACGAGGACTTAATACCTAATATATTAATTTTATGAGGTCAAATCATTACTAGTATCGAACATGTTGATTGATTGATTTGAAATGGTGATGATTCTAAATTTAAAAAAACAAGTAAATAAAATTGCACAAAAGTAGGTTTAAGAAAATTCAATATTACAAACTATCTAATGTTGTGAATCTTTCTAATATCTTTTAAAAGATGAAGTGGTTAATTCATGGTTGTGTAATAAATTAGTTTACTAACCTGGAACACTAAATTATGCAAAAGCCTATGTCGATGGTCAGACGCAAATACCCAGTTTACCCAATTGAACCATATGTCTATGTCAAACAAATTATCTGGATTCATTAAGTTTAAGTTCCAATTATGGCTACCCCCCCCCGACAGGAGGTATATGTCGATCCTGTAAGGAAATCTATTAAAGGGTTATCTATCCTCAAGGAAGATCGTGGGCTATTATGTCTAAGGCTGAAACCTAAAATTCCTTTGTCAAGTTTATTTTAGATTTACCACATCAATCTTATTGGTGATCAGACGACAAGAAGCATTAAGCTTAAGACTTAATAGTAACCCGTAAATTACCCAAACTATAAAATAACCCCTTATAAACCGGTGATATTAGAATTCATCACAACCCCAGATAACTAACTTAGTTACGACACATAACTAGGGCTAGTAAGAACTTAAAAGTAAAAGACATAAAGTAAAAATGCTGAAAAGTAATTGCGGTAAAGTAAAAGCTGAAAAGTAAATTACAATAAAATAAAATGCTAAGGTAAAAGGATCAACTTTTACTATTTACTATTTAGATATCTCCCTTAATATAATATATTAAATTGTGATTATTTTACCAACCGTCCATATAGGCGGTAACCTGATTAAGTCAAATTAAGTCCAACCATCCATAAAGGTGGAACCAAAATAAACCTGCCATATAGGCGGTAAGAAATTTAATTACCAACCGACCAATCTGGCGGTATCCTTGATTAGTCAGGTTTAAA
>SKCR01035941.1:0-32165 GCA_019454045.1 Zanthoxylum bungeanum
TAACGCGATTGAGACAATCGTTTGAGAACCAAGAACAAGTGATTGTTCACAAAGTCGCCATGGAACTGTTCCATGCGCGTCTGGATGAAGGGAAAAATGTTAGCCCACATGTTCTTCAGATGATCGATTTGATTGATCAATTGAGGCAACATAATCTCATCTTGAATGACGTTCTCGGTAGGAGTGTCATTCTTGGTTCACTTCCAGCTTCATTTCGCCAGTTCGTGATGTACTTCAACATGAACGGGACTGTCTGTACCTACCAGGAGCTACATAGGATGTTGCTCACGGCAGAAGAGGATCTTAAGAAGGGAGTACCGACTCGCCCACCTAGATCTACTTCTCTCTCTGCTTCTTCCCAAGGATGGTCCAAGGGAAAGAAGAAGAAAGGGAAGAAGAAGAAGGCTTTCGGTCCTCAACAGCAGGCGAAGATTGCTAAGCCCAAGAGGGCTTCTGAAGACAAATGCCACCACTGCGGAAAAGTCGGGCATTGGAAAAGGAACTGTCCTGATTACATCGCCCAGCTGAGGAGAGACAGAGCATATACATCAGGTACTTTTATTTTTCCAATTATTGATTTATCTTTGGCTTGTGAAGCCGTTACATCCAACTGGATTTTAGATTCTTCTTGTCCCATTCACATTTGCAATTCGTTGCAGGTGCTGAAGGAAAGTAGGAGGCTGAAGCCCGGGGAGATGCAGTTGCGGTTCGGGAGTGGAGACTCTTTGGATGCAGTTGCAGTGGGAGTATGCGAGATCTCATTGCCGAATGTGACACTTTTGTTAAATGAATGCCATTTTATACCTGGATGTGTAGCTAATATTATATCACTTTTTGTATTGGATACAGAAGGCTTTTGTATTAATATTAAGAACAGTTCTTTATATTTATATGATAGTAATAATATTCAGATCATTTGTTGTCCAAACCAGCATGGTCATTATACATTGGAAACTTCAAAAGATATATTAAATACTGGAGTTAATAAACGTAGTTTACCTGTAATTAATAATACTGAACTTTGGCATATGAGACTTGGTCACATTGGCGTTAAACGCCTTACCCAATTGGTTAGGAATGGTTTGATACCAGATCTTACCATTGAATCTTATCCAACTTGTAAATCATGTATTCATGGTAAGATGACCAAAGCCCCATTTTCTGGTGTTGGACACCGTGCCACCAACTTACTGGAACTCGTACATTCTGATGTATGTGGTCCACTAAGTCAAACTGCTCACAGTGGTTATTCGTACTTCGTTACCTTTACCGATGATCTGTCACTGTACGGTTATGTCTATTTGATGAGACATAAATCGAAAACCTTTGAAAAGTTCAAAGAGTTCCGAAATGAAGTAGAAAAAAAAACTGGTAAATATATTAAATATCTTCGATCAGATCGAGGCGGCGAATATATGAGTGGTGAGTTCATGGATTATATGAAGGAGAATGGGATTCTTGCTCAATATACTCCTCCAGGTACTCCACAGCACAATGGAGTGTCTGAGAGGAGAAATCGGACTTTATTGGATATGGTCCGATCAATGTTGAGTTTCACAGATTTGCCCTATTATTTATGGGGCTACTCTCTCTTAACAGCCGCACATCTTTTGAACAAGATTCCTTCAAAAGCTGTTCCTACGACTCCGTATCAGATATGGTTCGGTAGGAGACCAAATCTTAATTATATTAAGGTTTGGGGTTGTCCTGCCTATGTCAGGGTGACTCAGCAAGATAAGCTTTCGCCTCGAGGGCAAAAGTTTAGGTTTGTCGGATATCCTTCGAATACGAGAGGATATCTGTTCTATGATACCGAGCATCGAAACGTGTTCGTAGCTCGCTTCGCAAAATTTCTAGAAGTAGAATTTTTGTCAAAAGGTGGTAATCATAGACAGGTTGAGCTTGATGAAGTCCAACCTGAAAACAACGAACCAACGGAGGAACCTGAAGTTCAAGTAGATGAAGGACCTTCAACACACACACTCCGTAGGTCGAAAAGGGTATCTAGACCTCCTGAACGCTTGTATTTGATACAAGAAAAAAGTCTGGATGTTCTCTTAGTTGAAGAGACAGATCCTTTCACCTATAGAGAATCGATGTTGGACATCGACTCCGTGAAATGGCAAAGTGCCATGAAATCCGAGATAGACTCAATGCATGAAAATCAAGTTTGGGACCTGATTCCGCTTCCCGAAGGAATTGTTCCTATCGTTTGTAAATGGGTTTACAAGAGGAAGCGCGGGCCTGACGGTAAGGTTGAAACTTACAAGGCCCGACTGGTAGTAAAAGGTTACACGCAGCGACCTGGAGTCGACTACGGTGAAACTTTTTCGCCGGTGGCAATGCTTAAGTCTATCCGGATTTTGCTTTCTATAGCTGCGTATCATGACTACGAGATTTGGCAAATGGATGTCAAAACGGCTTTTCTAAATGGATTTCTTGATGAAGAAATCTATATGGAACAGCCTGAAGGTTTCGCGTCCAGCGAAACCTCGGGTATGGTATGTAAGCTTAAGAAGTCCATTTATGGACTTAAACAAGCTTCACGAAGTTGGAATCTTCGATTCGACGAGATTATTAGATCGTCTGGTTTTCTCAAGAATTCGGAAGAATCCTGTGTGTATCAGAAGGCCAGTGGGAGCATGGTCGTATTTTTTAATCCTATATGTTGATGACATCCTAATGATTGGGAATGATTTAGGTATGTTACAAAGCGTCAAGCTTACCTCTGTAATAATTTCTCCATGAAGGACCTGGGAGAAGCTTCATATGTTTTAGGGATAAAACGCTATAGAGATAGACAAAGGAGGCTGATTGGGCTATCCCAATCAATGTACATAGATAAGATCTTGGAACGGTATAGTTTTGGTAACTGTAAAACAGCAAACATACTGTTCAGACATGAGATTCATCTTTCTAAGAAGATGTGTCCATAAACAGAAGATGAGAAGGTTAGAATGTCTAACCAACCTTATGTTTCGTGTTTGGGTAGCATAATGTATGCCATATTATGTACGAGGCCTGATATCAGTTTCGTTGTTAGCGTAACTAGTCGATATCAGTCCAATCCAGGTAATGACCATTGGATGGCCATTAAACATATCCTAAAGTATCTCAAAGGTACCAATGATAAGTTAATAATTTATGGAGGAAACGAACTGCAGGTTAATGGGTATACAGACTCCGATTTTCAATCGGATCCCGATGATAGAAAGTTTACATCTGGATTTGTCTTTACCCTTAACAGAGGTGCAATTTGTTGGAAGAGTTCCAAACAGGGATCGACAGCTGATTCCACCACTGAGGCGGAATATATTGCAGCTTCTGAAGCTGCAAAAGAGGCTGTGTGGATAAAGAATTTTATCATAGAATTGGGAGTTGTCCCAAGTATCGATAATGCGATTCCGTTATACTGTGATAATACTGGAGCCATTGCGCAAGCAAAGGAACCGAGGGCGCATCAGAAGTCGAAGCATGTGGAACGCAAATACCACATCATTCGAGAGATCGTGTCGCGAGGGGATATTGTCGTGTGCAAGGTACCGAGTGAAGATAATGTAGCAGACCCGCTGACGAAGGCCATACCTCCGAAGCTGTTTGATAAACACGTGGAGCCGATGGGTATTAGATACAATCGATATTGGCACTAGAGCAAGTGGGAGATTTTGTTGGGGTTGGTGCTCAGAGCGCCAATTCCCGGTTGTATTTCTTTTGAATACTTCTGTAAAACATTATTATTATGAATAATATATGCAGTTTCTATAATATAATCTATCTTATTAAATGGTAAAGACGTAATGACCTTAGAATGATTAGTCATGGTACTGTTGCAAAAGCGTCGCAACTGACATTGAGATGTATCATGACGTTGTCATTCTCAGATTTTTCTTGGTCAAGGTTTACACTACTTGGTCAGTATAGTAAACCCGTTGAGACCAGTACATGTCGTATACTGGAATATATGATTCCAATGGTTTCTCAATGAACCATTAGTCTTGGAGACTAGTATAGACGTGTAGGTGTTTATAGCGGATAACACTGAACGACTCACCGAAGATTCTTAATGGATGGTACACCAGCGTCAATAAGAATCTTCTCGGTTGAGTAGCACTTGTGATTCTTAGACTTGAGATGCCATTGTGGGCACATGAGACATCTTCTACACTTAGATGGCAGTCACGTCACCGATCTATTTAGATCAGACCTCCGCCTGTTCGTTGGGTGTAGACAGATCCTCAGGGTGTCCTATGTGTATCAAGATAGGATCCGTCAGTTCTGTGTATCAGAGCATAGGTAGTCCATATGATTAGCAATCAGATAAAACCATGGGCCCGTGGTAAAGTTTAGAAGCTAGTTCTAAACATTCTTTTAGAGATTGCTAATGGAATAGTCGACTGGATAATCCCCGTAGAGATTTGACGTTTATATCTATATCTCTGGGATTTATCCGGATACCTGTGACGGAGGAATTATACATTTGCCATGACCTCGACCTGTATGATTCAGCGAGATTATCCGTGATCGTCATAATTTATGGGTGGATAGATTATGGACACGAAATTGGATTTCGTGACGGATATACCTGAATCTAGAGAGTCTCAATAATGAAACATACTCGTAGAGCACTAGAGCAACATATATAAATAATATTGATTATTTATAAAGTCGTTTAAAGGTTAAACGCAAGATACGTGCTAAAGGGACCCGATAGTCATTTGCTTAATTATTGTGTATTTACATTTAATACTTGATTAATTTAAATACACATTAATTAATAGTCAAATTAAGATATTTGACTTATATCCTAAATGAATATATGTTTTTGATATTTAATGTAAATATAATACATATATTTAATATATTTGTATTTAATTAATTAATTAATTATTTAATTGTTAAATGATTAAATTAATTAAAATATAAATATCTTAACTTAGGATATTTTATGTAAATGATATTAGTTGCCTTTGTTGACTTAATTAAATATCTAATAAAGTGTTATTTGGATATTTATGCAAGTTGACTAAATTTAAGTGAAATGAAATTGAAATTACAAGACTTGTATATGTCATGGTGAAATTCGGCCAAGGCATTTCTTGTCCAAGTATATATTGTTTTTCATTTCATTTTATTGATAACCTAATACCCTTTGCAAGAAACTCCATTAAAGGAAACAAAGAAAGCAAGTAAGGAAGAAAAGAAGAAACCAAAGAAAAGCTTGGATTTTGTAAGTTTTTCAAATTTTTCAAACTTACTATTAGAAAGGAAATTGTTCCTTAGGATCTAGGCAACATCTTGTGATGTTCTTAAGTTATTCTTTTCTTTATTTCTTGTTTTTTTGATGATAGAAATTTTGTTGAAAGTGTTGAGCATGTATGATGAAGAAAGCTTGTGACTATTGTAGTTATAACTATTCTTTTATGGTTTTGGAAACCTTGTTGCTAATCTAGAGTTATTGACCCACTCTTAAATGACCTAGATTTGATCTTGAGTTGTTTCATTGTGTTGAGACTTGGATTGGATGGAAGAATGATGATTAAAGTAATTGATTTAACCAATTTGGTCTAATTTGTCCAATTTGGGGAAATTGAAAAATTAGGGTTCATGACCAATTCCAAATTTTGGGCTTTTCATTTATGTTGTGTATTTGGATGTGTATATGTTGCATATAAAGTTTCATGTTGATTGGATTACATCTTAATGTGTTTTGAAGCATGAAATGACAAAGTGCACAAATTGGCACCAAAGTGGTGCATTCGGCCAAGGGTCCAAAATTTGGGGATTTTGTTGCTTTTGGTGTTTTGATGTTTTGAACATGCTAAGTTCATCTTAGAAATGATTTAGAATCATTCAAAATTGATTTGATCAATTTCGGACTAAAATGGACAAAAATACCAAGTAAGGGTAATTTGGTAAATTCACCTAAATATGATTTATTGAATTTTATTTCATAATTTGATTATGGGAATATTAAATTAATATGTTTATTAATAAATCCGAGAAAAATTTTTGAAATCGGAAAAATTCGATTTTTCACCGCTTCCGCTGCGTTACCGGATTTAGCCCCTAAAAACCCCTACAATTATTACACATTAAAGTGATCAACAGAATGACCAACAAAAGTATTGATATGATGCTAGAGTTACTGGGCCAAATGTTACCAGTTTGAAGCGAATTGCCTAAGTCGTACTACGAGGCAAAGAAAATGTTGCGTGATCTGGGAATGGGGTATGAATCCATTCATGCTTGTAAGTATGATTGTGTATTATTTTGTGCAGAATATGAATCACTTGAATATTGTCCGATATATGGTGAAAGTCGGTACAAAGTCCGTGGTACGGGGAAGAAAATACCTCAAAAGATATTGCGATATTTTCCTTTAACGCCCAGGCTGCAGAGATTGTTCATGTCACAACACACAGCAACTGACATGATGTGGCATCATGAAAAGAGGATCAGTGCAGAGGGCATACTTAGACATCCTACGGATGGAACCGAGTGGAAGGAATTTGATGACATGTACCCTCGTTTCGCTGAGGACCCCCGTAATGTCAGGTTAGGTCTTGCATCTGATGGTTTTAACCCATTTGGGAATATGTACAACTCTTATAGCATCTAGCCCATTATTGTTATTCCATATAACTTACCTCCATGGAAATGTATGAAGGATCCGTTCATGTTTATGTCATTGCTTATCCCTGGTCCACGTTCCCCTAGTAAATATTTGAATATTTACTTGAGACCATTGATCGAGGAGTTACAAACATTATGGAATGTGGGTGTGCATACCTATGATGCAGCTTCCGAGTAGTATTTTCAGATGCATGCCGCATTATTATGGACCATTAATGATTTTCCAGCTTATGGTTCATTATCTGGATGGAGCACTAAGGGATACATGACATGTCCAGTTTGTGCGGGTCAAACACCTTCGCAATGATTACGGAATAAAATAGGATACACAGGGCACATGAGATTTCTTGAGTTGAGTCATCCTTGGCGGAGGAGTAAATTATTTAACGGTCAACATGAACCTCAGAGTATGCCCAGTCCATTGTCTGGATTCGACATAGTTTGCCAACATCAACATCTCAGAGACAGTACACCAGGTAAACATCCTAATAATAGAGATAAAAATCGAAAACGCTTACCTGAAGAGTTGAATTGGACAAGAAAGAGTATTTTCTTTGAGTTAGAATATTAGGGGACTCTGAGTTTGCGACATAATTTGGATGTAATGCATATAGAAAAAAACATTTGTGAGAGTTTAGTGGGCACACTATTCAATATTCCGGGTAAGACAAAAGACACTGCAAATGCTAGATTGGACCTACAAGATCTTAGAATTCGTAGTGAATTGCATTTACAAGTCACTTCTCGAGGTCTTATTAAGCCATCTGCTAGTTATGTGCTCACTCAATCAGAGAGAAAATCATTCTGTGATTGGCTGAAAATGGTTAAATTCCCTGATGATTATGCATCGAATATTGGGCGTTGGGTCAGAGATGATACAATAACGGGATTAAAGAGTCACGATTGTCATGTGCTTCTCGAGATTCTCCTTCCTGTTGGCATTCGACCTTATCTCCCCCCGAATGTATGCGACGTCGTACTTGATCTATGTGGCTTCTTTAAACAATTATGTCAGAGGACATTAACCACAACTGTTATTGACGAACTTGAGCGAGGAATCATGATAATCCTATGCAAGCTGGAGCGAATTTTGCCACCCGCTTTTTTTTGATGTGATGGTACATTTGGCCGTGCATTTACCGGCTGAAGCTAGAAAGTGAGGTCTGTCCATTACAGATGGATGTATCCCATTGAGAGGTACTATATATATACAGTTTTAAATATTACATTCTTAAATTTTTACTGTGCATTGAATTTAGTTTTAATGCAAACTTGTTGTCATATCCGCAGGGCTTTGGGAGATTACAAACAATATGTGAAAATAAGGCGCGCCCTGAAGGGTCAATAGCTGAAGCTGTTGTAATAAGTGAAGCAATAACATTTTGTTCGATGTACATGCAGAATATTGAAACTCATTTTAATCGTCGGCCACGAAACTATGACGGAGATGCAAGTAATTCGCAAGATATCACAGTGTTCCGTCAAAATTACAGACCATTTGGAGCAGTATGTGTCAAATTACTAACCCTTCAGGAAGTTCAATGTGCGCATTGGTTTATATTGAGTAATTGTGATGAAGTGCAACCGTATTTAACGTAAGTTTTTCTAATGCATAACCATAGTATTTTTGCCATACATTAACCTAACTCATTTTTTGTAGGCAACATCTAACAATGCTACAATGTGGTGGTGACCATAACGTTGATGAAACACACAAAAAAGAATTTCCTAAATGGTTTGAGACAACTGTAAGGCCTAACATTTTATATTTATTTTTATCCTAACATTACATATTAATTTCAGTTTGTTATATTAACACATCTATTTCGCTCATTGTTAGATTAAGAACCAAGTGTAAAATGGTCAATTGGACTCGTCATCCTCGTTGGTTTCTTTGGCTTATGGGCCTCAAAAGCAGGCTTATGAATACAGTGGATGCATTGTCAACGGAGTTAGATTTCATACCGAACAGCGAGATGTTACTCATGCGACTCAGAATTATGAAATTGTAGTCCAAGGAGAACACGGCTCAGATCTTATTGACTTCTACAGAGTGTTGCAATCGGTCATTAAGTTGATATACCGACTCAGACGACATATTGTGCTATTCGACTGTAAGTGGTTTGACACAAATGCCAGAAAGAGGAGAATTCAAGTTAGTAATCATCTAACATCAATTAATGTTCAACGTTTTTGGTACAAGAATGATCCATACATTTTTTGTACCCAAGCACGTTCAGTGATATATATATCTGATCCAAAGTTAGGAAATGGATGGATGGTGGTAGAAAAGTTACAACATGGGGGCATTTGGGACACGCATGAGAAAGATAGAGTTGACATATCAGATGAAACACAAGAAGTCTCCGGCAACTTCGAAGTTCTTGAACAGATATTTTATGGACCAACTGTCACCGTTCCTGAAAATATCGCATTAACACGAGATAATATAGACGTTGAGATAATTCCTCATTCTGAAGTGAGCGTTGAAGTAGCAAATGAAGAAGAATTTGACACTGAAGATGACTTCGATTCCAGTCACGAATCCTCAAATACCGAAGATAATACTGATTAATGAAGTTAGTGTATTTTGTGATTGATGAATACTTTTCTGGATTATAATGTATGGTTGTTGTTTTTAATTATTATTAAATATGGTTGAAAGATTGTCGTAATTAATTATTAATAGTATAATTATCATATAATTGTTATTATTATTTTTAATGGTAGACATTTAGCGTCGAAATTAAATTTCCCGGAAAAACAACCCTAATTTTTTTATAAACCGCCAACTTTTTAGCGTCGAAATTATTTGCTTTTAGCGTCGACATTATTCGACGCAAAATTTAAATTTGGCGTCGAAATATAATCGACGCTAAATAAAAAATTAAATTTCCCGGAAAAACAACCCTAATTTTTTTATAAATCACCAACTTTTTAGCGTCAAAATTATTTGCTTTTAGCGTCGACATTATTCGACGCAAAATTTAAATTTGGCGTCGAAATATAATCGACGCTAAATTTCTTTCATTTAGCGTTGAAAGAATTCAATTGCGACGCTAAATAAAAAAAATTAAATTTCCCAGAAAAATAACCCTAATTTTTTAATAAGCCGCCAACGTTTTAGCGTCGAAATTATTACTTTTAGCGTCGAAACTATTCGACGCTAAATGTCTATTAAATCCCTAAAACCAGTGTCTTCTTCTTTCTCGTCTCAGACGATCAAAAAACGCCCCTCTCACCGTCATCTGCACGTATTCTCGGCTCCAACCACTCTCTTCAGCAAATTCATCGACTTTACATGTAAGTCTCATTGCATGTTCATTTTCAATTAGGTTTTTGTTGCTATAAAGCTTTTCAATTAGGTTTTTGATGCATTTTGAGAGAATGATGATGATGATGAAGTTAGTGTATTTGATGATGATGATGAAGGGGTGTGGCTGATTTTGAATTAGGTTTTTGTTGCTATAAAGCTTTTCAATTAGGTTTTTGTTGCTGTTTGAGAGAGTGATGATGATGATGAAATTAAGTTTTTGTATTTGATTTGGCTGATAAAGGGGTGTGGATGATGAAGGGGTGTGGGCAGCATTTTGCAGCAAATTCTGCCCAGAACAGTAGCAATTTGCTGCTGTAGATGTTTGCGGAGAGTTGTGGAATTTGAACTGTTTTTATCGGTTCGTTAGCATTTGATTTTATGTTTTTATTTGCTTTTGTTCCTGTCTGATTGTTTAGTTATATGAAAATATAATTTGATCCTTTGAAGTTTACACGTGTATTTAGGATCTCATGCTTCTTATTTCGATGTTGCATAACTTGCATTAGCCATACATACAAAGTTGTATTCTCCTATGGATATTCTTCTATAGATGCATTTCATAGGTCTAGATAGTAGAAGAGCTTGTGAGTGCCGTGAGGGACTAGAAGAGCTTAGGGTTTGGAATTGCATGGCTTGTGGTGAATTTGGCGTTGTTTGCTTGTGGCTATGTGAGTGAGAGCTTTGTATATTTTTGTTTGTGATTCTTATATGTGAGTGAGATTTAGGTGAGCGAGAGAGGGAAGGCCAATGCCGAGAAAATTCTGATTAACATTAAATTTTGGAATGTGTTTGGTTTGGTTAAGTTTAGTTTGGTTTGGTTTGGTTTTGTAATATAATGTTCATACATATACTATAAAATGCATGTGTTTGTTTGATTTTGTTATATTACATTCAAAATGGGGTATGAAACTTTTTATGTTTTTGCATATGGCACCGGGCAATCGCAGACGGGCTAATGCGACTCCATCTACATCAGCAATGACAACTGGCCCTGGTGGAGCCTCTGCTAGCACAGGTGAGTCCAGTACAGCGAAGGGTCGAGGACGCACCCGTGGCCTGGGGTTGTCTAAGTACGTTAAGACTCACGGCTGTATCCGGATTGAGATATCAGATGATGGACACAGTCAAGTCGGACAACATAATTCACTTTAATACAGCCATAGGAGCTGTAGCTCGATATGAAGCTCCCCAAAACTATGTTTCTTGGAGAAAATACCGTGGGAGACGAAAATCAACCAGCTATTCTCTTCACTACATGTAAGTTTTCGATATTATTTGTTAGTTAACATTTGTATTTTATACTGATTTTTACTCGGTTGCTATTCATGTAGGAGTGGTTCGACTTCGATCTGACCAAAGTGAATGTCCAACAATATATTGACTACCACATGGGGAAAAGTTATAAAGATTATAGGACAAAAGTCCTGAAACCAATATTCGACGAACATGGACCTTCAGATGCTCCACAACACAAGCCTGATTTTATAGAGGAGCAAGACTGGACATTCTTATGTGAGCTTTGGTCTACCAAAAAACACGAGGTAAATTTTGAAATAAACGGAAATTTATAATTGTCTTTGTTTTCGGTACTTACAGTGTTGGTAAATGCAGGATAAATGTCACGCAAATGCGGAAAATCGAAGTCACTTGCGTTTTAACCACCATGGAGGTTCGAAGCCATTTATCCAACATCGTGCCGAACATTCTGAGGTAAATATATCATAACGTAAAATTTAACAGTTCATTGTTTTTACTAATGTGGAATAATATTGAATTTATTTTTTGTTTATAACAGAGTAGCACATGTGAGGTGCAATCATTTCCATATTTTTTTCGTGTGACGCATTACAATGACAGGAACAAATGGATAAATGAAGAAGCCGAACGCTGTTATGTAAGTTTCAGTTTTTAAAATAAAATAATTAATTATATATGTTAATTTTTTTTCTCAAATTCTAATATTAACTTATTTTTTGAAACAGAACGAAATGCTGGAACTCCAACAGCAAACGCATGAGACATGGTCCGACTCGATACCAGATGAGCAGTTGTCGCAATTGGTTTTCAAGAATCAGACAGCTTACAACGTTGGCCTTGGCACTCGTAAGAAGCCGACGTCATCTGCACGCAATACTGTTAATTCGGACAATGCCTCTCTTCGAGACGAGTTAGTCACCGCCAAAGACGAGCTAGCCACCACCCGAGACGAGCTGAAGCAGACTAAGGAGAAGCTACAACAGGTCACGGTGGATCACGAGAAGAAGATGGTGGACCACGAGAAGAAGATGGAGCAGTTGGAACAGCAAATGCTGGCTTTCCGTCAGATGTTTGAGGCCTCAATCAGTCAGGGTGCATCGGGCTCGAGCGTCCCCCCATCACAGTAGCAATTAATTTTATATTTGGTTTTGTATAAACATTTTGAACAAATAGATTTAATATAATATATTTTTTTCTAAAACAATTTCAATATATATTTATTATAATATTTAGTAATTCTGTTATTAATTAGATTTTTTTCAATAAATTAAATATTTTAGACCAAAGAGAAGTAAATTAATAATTTTTTAAAAAACAAATTTTTTAACTATTAGCGTCGAACATTTCGACGCCAAAAATTGACTTTTGGCGTCGAAAATTTCGACGCTAATAGTAACAAAAATGGCCGCTGTAAGTATACAGATATTGCTTTTTTAATATACTTTAGCGTCGACACGTTTCGACGCTAAAGTTTTCCTTTTGGCGTCGAATTATTTCGTCGTCAAATATAACATATAGTGTCAGAAAATTTAATTTAGCGTCGAAATAAATTGGACGCAAAATATAGTTTTTAGCGTCGCATTTATTTATTTCGACGCTAAAAGTGATTCTCGTCGACATTTCGGCGTCCATTTTTTGCGTCTAATTAATTCGACGCTGTAGGCACTGCATTTTTACGCATAAGTCCCTATGATGAGTCTCATTTTGGAGACACTACCTTTTAAGTCACAGGTCACGGGAAACGGACATCGGAAGGGGAAATTCAGGATAAACAAGCTCACTGTCTTCGTTGGTGCTGCGTTCGTGTTTACGTTCGAACGTCAAACGGATTGCGGGCGTTCGTGCCGCGTTCGAGGAAGCGTTCGAACGGTGTCGGTAACTCTGGTTTTGCTGCTAGCCTCACATCCAGCCCAATTAGCCCCCCAAAGCCCATAAAGCACATCCCATTTAAATAAATAAATATTAATTAAACATTAACTAATAATATAATAATTAAATTAATTAAATGATTAAATAAACATATACCAAACATAAAATAAACAAATCACACACTAAACCAAAATATAATCATGCCTAATTAAAATCAATCAACCAATTATATTCCCAATCTAATAAGATTATTCCCAAACTTAAAATATTGTATTCCTAATCCAAGCCAATCAAATATCCAACCTTCCCTATCTAGCCAAGATTTGTCCCCCCTCAATCTTTGACTTCCCTTAACCAAACCAAATCAAATCTCTTGACTTCCCTTAACCAAACCAAATCAAATTCCTTTCCTTGTCAAACCTAACCCTTTGCCTATAAAAAGAACCCTTATCCAACCTTCCTTAGTCCTTAACTACTAGCTAGTCCCTAACTCACACACAACACACATAAAAATTACAGGAAGAAGACACATAAAAAGAGTAAGCAAAAGATAAAGAGGAAAAGGCAGTGAAACCACAAGGAAATAATAGCAAAAGATAACGAACGAGAACAGTGAACCAGTGAACCAGGAGAGTTGCGGAGCATCCCCCCTTTCGACGATCGTGTACCGTACATCCGAGAGATGATTTAAAAGGTTAGACCTGAGGGTACCTTTTCATTAGTTTACATTCGTTTTATTATTATTATTATTGCATTCTATTCACATGAGAGTCGTTTATGGAAGCATGTTGTGGCTCGAATGAAATGGAAGAGTGTCGTCTCTTGTGGTATATAGGATGGAAACCCAGACGTAAATTCCGTAGCCGAATCCGAATGGACGGTAGTGCGGTCTGTACATGGGACACAACTCCACGTACCACTTGAGTAAACGGCACATTCTATTGTTTTGCGTTGCTTTTATGTATTTATTTTTGTCATTTAAATTCTGCATGTTGCTTATTTATGCATGACTCAATCGAGCGCATGGGCTTAGTAAGTGCGATGTGAGATCCCCTATGGGGAGGGGTTAAAGCCCTTTACCACGATGCTTTGCCGCGCCGGTTGATGTGTGTTCGGTTGGATGCAAGACACGTTCAATCGGACATACTTAGGATAATATGATTGTCTTTGTGTTTGTATGCATGATGTGATGTGACGCGCATGGGCTTAGTATGTTGGTCTAAAGGTCCTCTCTTTGAGAGATCAAGAGCCCCCATAAGGCCACCTTTACGGCAGTACTTCGCCGCGCCCCCCTTTTATTTTGATGTTTATGCATTTTTGCCCATTTCATGCATCAGGTCCGTGTCCGTTCGAACGCGTTCACGAACGCAATTCGAACGCGCATACATTTCGCCTTATCATGCATCAGGTCTCATTTCCGTTCGAACTCGTTAACAAACGCCATACGAACGTGAGCATTCTGTTTCATTTCCGTTCGAACGCGTTAACAAACGCCATACGAACGTGAACATTCTGTTCCATTTCCGTTCGAACGCGTTTACGAACGCTACTCGAACGCGAGCATTCTGTCTCGTTTCCGTTCGAACGCGTTTACGAACGCTACACGAACGCGCACACACTGAACTGAGTCTGTCTTATCATATTCATGCATAATTGCCTCTTGGTTGATCTTTCTTGTGTTATATAGCCAACTGTATTATTTGTATTCGAGCATGATTAGGCTGTTAGCATGTTATTTGGTTAATAGGTTCATGAGATATTACTCAAGCATGATTATGTTGCTCTTAGTTTTCCATATCATAGGATTGAATATGTTCATGAGATTGCCATGTGATGTTGCATGTTGTGATGAACTTGTTGAAGTATGCATATGAATTTAGAAGCATGATACTATTGGAAATAAGTGTTACTTAAGCTTAGTTAAATTATTACATGAATCCTTTCATTACAAGTGACATAAGTAAGGGACCATTCCGAACCCAACGGTTTGAGGTCTTCCCTTGCGAGGGGTGAGTGCGGCCTTAAATCTTTGTCCCGGTTCACACCGGTGGCGACTCCATGTTATGTAATCCTTCCCATCTAGGCCGCGAGCCTAGGAACGGCGTCGCCCAGGTCCTGTGTCCCACAGTCTGGCGACTCCACTGGGGATAGAGAATTGGCCCCGAAATATTGACTTGTGATGTTTGGATTTGTGTTTTAATTGACCGTGTCTATAGTGGATAAAGTAAGGGTTTAATCAAAGGCATTTTTGGGCTAGGTAATGGTTTGGTGTCTTCCTTCATTCACTACCTTTCTAGAAGGAAAAGCTGTGAAGGCACCTAGATAGCCATCTACTCGTAGCCTTTGTGATGGACTAATTTGGAGGACTCGTTGTTTATTCCTGACAACAAGCGATAAGAGCCTAAGAGGCTTGGGTATTTAAGTGAGCCTCGCTCCACCTTCCCTCTGGGGGATCTACAACGGGAAATCCATTTGACAGTCCGTCACACACCATAGCTCATTGGCACGTACCTTAGTGTATAAAAAAGGGTGCGCTCACTTGGTTGCTCGAACCCTTGAGTGGGGAGACCTAGTTGTGGGCCATCCTTCGCCAGTGAGAGCCTTTGTCTATACTCTTACTAACCCACCTATAGACCGGGTTGGCTAAAGTAACAATTATTTCCTTGAGTATGTGCTTGTGGACCATCCTCATTTGGATGCAGTTGGACTATTGTCAGAAATGCGGGCTTGCTGGGCCATTTAAACTGGGGCAAGTTTGTACCTTATGACTATTAGGCCCAAAGCTTCTGAAATGTTGATGGACCACTTTGTAAAAAAATTATTATGTCATGTTTGCATCATTTTTTATGCTTGTGTTTGGGAACATCGTTGTTTGGATCCATTTGGACCATTTATCATGGGATATGGGCTTGTTGGGCCATTTAAACTGGAACAAGAACACATCTTATGACGATTGGGCCAAAAGGCTTCTAAATAACAGTGGGCCATTTTATGATTGTGTTCGGAATATTATCATTTGGATTTAGTTGGGCTCTTTGCCATAAGACATGAACTCGTTGGGCCATTTAAACTGGGACGGGTTCACTTCTATGACAGTTGGCCCAAAAACTTCTAAAATGGTGATGAGCCGATTTGTGTGAAAATTTTAATGAGTTGATATATTTCTTGTATCGCATGCATATCATGCATCACATGCACCTCATGCATACATGCACCATGTTAACCCCATTTTTTCCTGAAAGCCATAAAAGATACATGTTGGTTAGAGAAGATGACAGACTTGTCAAAAGACCAAGCAGCCACCAAGAATACTGGCAGAAGACCTAGCTCAATGGAATAGGAAACCCAATCATGCATGCATGCATACACGTAACACATTTTGCATCCCTTTTGTGTTTGTTCTGTTTTGTAATAACAGGTTTCAGAAGAGAAAAAAGAAAGCGGCAAAGACAAGACAACCAGAATCAGTAACATATGAGTAGTAGTTTTGGGGATGAGTCCCAGGGTCGAGGCCCACATCGTCAGAGTGTTGGATGAATCACAGGGGTGAGGCCCGTATCTGTATCAGTCTGGGGGCGAGGCCCATATCATCAGTATCAGTCTTGGGGCGAGGCCCATATCAGTATCAGTCTGGGGGTGAGGCCCACATCAGCATCAATCTGGGGCGAGAGGCCCATGTCAGTAGCTGTTGGGGCCGAGGCCCACTTCAACATCAGTTTTGGGGATGAGTCCCAGGGTCGAGGCCCACATCAAACACAGTTTGGGAATGAGTCCCAGGGTCGAGGCCCACATTACATCAGTATCAGCATTGCCGGGTATGGCATTCTGGGGTCGAGGCCCATACTACATCAGATCAATTCTGCCAAGAATGACACTCCGAGAATGGAGATATGGTCCGGGAATGGGCAGTTCAAGAATGAACAAGTCGGAAATGACACTCCGGGAATGGAGATCGGTTCGGGAATGGACCACAACGGTGACAGTTCGAGAATGGACTTCATCACATCATATCACAACAACACTCCGGGAATGGAGATCGGTTCGGGAATGGACCATAACGATGACAGTTCGGGAATGGATTTCATCACACTACATCACAGCTATAGTCCGGGAATGGACAGTTCAAGAATGGACAGGCCGAGAATGGCACTCCAAGAATGGAAGAACGGTTCGGGAATGGACCAACTCACAGAATAGTTCGAGAATGAACACCTCACAGTAACGGTTCAGGAAGAAAGCCTGCATCCAGCTCAGTACGGGAATAAAGCCCACATTCAGTAATAGTTCAGGAAGAAAGCCTACAAGCTCAAGAGGAAGAAAGCCTCATATCAGTATAAGTTTGAGAACAAAGCTCAAGGGGAAGAAAGCCTCACGTCAGTATCAGTATAGTTTGAGAACAAAGCTCAAGGGGAAGAAAGCCTCATATCAGTATAAGTTTGAGAACAAAGCTCAAGGGGAAGAAAGCCTCACGTCAGTATCAGTATAGTTTGAGAACAAAGCTCAAGGGGAAGAAAGCCTCATATCAGTATAGTTTGAGAACAAAGCTCAAGGGGAAGAAAGCCTCACGTCAGTATCAGTATAGTTTGAGAACAAAGCTCAAGGGGAAGAAAGCCTCATATCAGTATAGTTTGAAACAAAGCTCAAGGGGAAGAAAGCCTCACGTCAGTATAGTTTGAGAACAAAGCTCAAGGGGAAGAAAGCCTCATATCAGTATAGTTTGAGAACAAAGCTCAAGGGGAAGAAAGCCTCATATCAGTATAGTTTGAGAACAAAGCTCAAGGGGAAGAAAGCCTCATATCAGTATAGTTTGAGAACAAAGCTCAAGGGGAAGAAAGCCTCATATCAGTATAGTTTGAGAACAAAGCTCAAGGGGAAGAAAGCCTCATGTCAGTACAGTTCGGGAATAAAGCTCGGGAGGAATAAAGCCTCATCTCAACAGTTTGGGAATGAGTCCCAGGGTCGAGGCCCATATTTTGTCAGCGGTATTGGGATGCGTCCCAGGGTCGAGGCCCCCGTTGTCGGTTGCAGCTATTGGGATGCGTCCCAGGATCGAGGTCCACTGCATCATCATTTTCGGGATGCGTCCCAGGGTCGAGGCCCACATTTTGTCAGCGGTATTGGGATGCGTCCCAGGGTCGAGGCCCCCGTTGTCGGTTGCAGCTATTGGGATGCGTCCCAGGATCGAGGTCCACTGCATCATCATTTTCGGGATGCGTCCCAGGGTCGAGGCCCATTTTGTCAGCGGTATTGGGATGCGTCCCAGGGTCGAGGCCCCCGTTGTTGGTTGCAGCTATTGGGATGCGTCCCAGGATCGAGGTCCACTGCATCATCATTTTCGGGATGCGTCCCAGGGTCGAGGCCCACATTTTGTCAGCGGTATTGGGATGCGTCCCAGGGTCGAGGCCCCCGTTGTCGGTTGCAGCTATTGGGATGCGTCCCAGGTTCGAGGCCCACATCATCAGCAGCATCGAGATGCATCTCAGGATCGAGGTCCACTGCAGTATCAGCTCAGCTCGAGACAGCTAGCTAGCCAGGTAAGTAAAATGCATTGCATAACTTTGATAGGATTGTCACTGTTGCACATTACACAAGTCCCATCAAAGTGGGGGCGACTGTAGGCACTGCATTTTTACGCATAAGTCCCTATGATGAGTCTCATTTTGGAGACACTACCTTTTAAGTCACAGAGGTCACGGGAAACGGACATCGGAAGGGGAAATTCAGGATAAACAAGCTCACTGTCTTCGTTGGTGCTGCGTTCGTGTTTACGTTCGAACGTCAAACGGATTGCGGGCGTTCGTGCCGCGTTCGAGGAAGCGTTCGAACGGTGTCGGTAACTCTGGTTTTGCTGCTAGCCTCACATCCAGCCCAATTAGCCCCCAAAGCCCATAAAGCACATCCCAATTAAATAAATAAATATTAATTAAACATTAACTAAATAATATAATAATTAAATTAATTAAATGATTAAATAAAACATATACCAAACATAAAATAAACAAATCACACACTAAACCAAAAATAATCATGCCTAATTAAAATCAATCAACCAATTATATTCCCAATCTAATAAGATTATTCCCAAACTTAAAATATTGTATTCCTAATCCAAGCCAATCAAATATCCAACCTTCCCTATCTAGCCAAGATTTGTCCCCCCTCAATCTTTGACTTCCCTTAACCAAACCAAATCAAATCTCTTGACTTCCCTTAACCAAACCAAATCAAATTCCTTTCCTTGTCAAACCTAACCCTTTGCCTATAAAAAGAACCCTTATCCAACCTTCCTTAGTCCTTAACTACTAGCTAGTCCCTAACTCACACACAACACACATAAAAATTACAGGAAGAAGACACATAAAAAGAGTAAGCAAAAGATAAAGAGGAAAAGGCAGTGAAACCACAAGGAAATAATAGCAAAAGATAACGAACGAGAACAGTGAACCAGTGAACCAGGAGAGTTGCGGAGCATCCCCCCTTTCGACGATCGTGTACCGTACATCCGAGAGATGATTTAAAAGGTTAGACCTGAGGGTACCTTTTCATTAGTTTACATTCGTTTTATTATTATTATTATTGCATTCTATTCACATGAGAGTCGTTTATGGAAGCATGTTGTGGCTCGAATGAAATGGAAGAGTGTCGTCTCTTGTGGTATATAGGATGGAAACCCAGACGTAAATTCCGTAGCCGAATCCGAATGGACGGTAGTGCGGTCTGTACATGGGACACAACTCCACGTACCACTTGAGTAAACGGCACATTCTTTGTTTTGCGTTGCTTTTATGTATTTATTTTTGTCATTTAAATTCTGCATGTTGCTTATTTATGCATGACTCAATCGAGCGCATGGGCTTAGTAAGTGCGATGTGAGATCCCCTATGGGGAGGGGTTAAAGCCCTTTACCACGATGCTTTGCCGCGCCGGTTGATGTGTGTTCGGTTGGATGCAAGACACGTTCAATCGGACATACTTAGGATAATATGATTGTCTTTGTGTTTGTATGCATGATGTGATGTGACGCGCATGGGCTTAGTATGTTGGTCTAAAGGTCCTCTCTTTGAGAGATCAAGAGCCCCCATAAGGCCACCTTTACGGCAGTACTTCGCCGCGCCCCCCTTTTATTTTGATGTTTATGCATTTTTGCCCATTTCATGCATCAGGTCCGTGTCCGTTCGAACGCGTTCACGAACGCAATTCGAACGCGCATACATTTCGCCTTATCATGCATCAGGTCTCATTTCCGTTCGAACTCGTTAACAAACGCCATACGAACGTGAGCATTCTGTTTCATTTCCGTTCGAACGCGTTAACAAACGCCATACGAACGTGAACATTCTGTTCCATTTCCGTTCGAACGCGTTTACGAACGCTACTCGAACGCGAGCATTCTGTCTCGTTTCCGTTCGAACGCGTTTACGAACGCTACACGAACGCGCACACACTGAACTGAGTCTGTCTTATCATATTCATGCATAATTGCCTCTTGGTTGATCTTTCTTGTGTTATATAGCCAACTGTATTATTTGTATTCGAGCATGATTAGGCTGTTAGCATGTTATTTGGTTAATAGGTTCATGAGATATTACTCAAGCATGATTATGTTGCTCTTAGTTTTCCATATCATAGGATTGAATATGTTCATGAGATTGCCATGTGATGTTGCATGTTGTGATGAACTTGTTGAAGTATGCATATGAATTTAGAAGCATGATACTATTGGAAATAAGTGTTACTTAAGCTTAGTTAAATTATTACATGAATCCTTTCATTACAAGTGACATAAGTAAGGGACCATTCCGAACCCAACGGTTTGAGGTCTTCCCTTGCGAGGGGTGAGTGCGGCCTTAAATCTTTGTCCCGGTTCACACCGGGTGGCGACTCCATGTTATGTAATCCTTCCCATCTAGGCCGCGAGCCTAGGAACGGCGTCGCCCAGGTCCTGTGTCCCACAGACGCTAATTGTTTTTTGCGTCGAAAATGTGACTTATGGCGTCGAATTTTTTCGACGCTAAAGGGTCTAATTTTTGTAGTGGATGATTGTTGATGAAAGTTGTAGGTATGAATGTTAAGTGTATGTGTATTTTTACAAATTGTGATTTTGAGTATGGATGAAAGAGATATGAGTGTTTGAAAATGTCTAGTTTGAAATTATTATTCTCTTGTAGATATAATGATCATTTTTTTACTTATTTTTTCGTCGAAATAGATGGGCAATTGATTTTATTTTAAAGTTTATAATTTATAAATCGATAATATATAATTTTTTTTTATGAAATACTTTATATTTTAGGAGAAATTTACGTTTTAAAGTAAATTGGGAAAAAAATAAACATTTAAAAAAAACCACTGCGCGTGGGGTGTGCGTTAAAATTTTTCGATTTTTTATATTAGTTTCTTGTCCCTTTTGGTAATTTTACATTCATATGATTAAATGTAAATTTTTAAATTTAAGTAGGGTTAAATACTAAAAATTCTATCCTAATAAAATTTTATAATAAAATCTCCTCTAATAATAATAAAAGCTAAAAATTCCCATTTTGGCAAATGGGTTCCAAAATCCAATTAGGTGACGCGTTTTGCTTTTGCGCTCACGATTAGCAAAGAAATGGATGTAAATGGCCTAAAAATCAGTTACGATGACAACTTTACAAGTACTTCCCTTACCAAAATTTGGCCACGGTGGCTTTGATTCTTAGACGTTACAAACTATACACTATATATATTAATATTACAAGAAGGTTGCTATCTAAATTATAACAACCTCTTTCTTTATATTATTTTATTATATATATAGTTTAACTTATTTAGCATGAAAGAAATGTAATTTTAAACTTGGGTCATTTGAATTATGTGTAAAATTAATAGACCGATAGGATATTAAGTATAATGTAAAAGACTCTTATTATAAGTAGAATTTAAAATAAGACCGGTAATTAAGCGGATAACAAATTAATAATTGATATTACGTCAGACATGATCTAATTCATATTAAGTATTACTTGAAGGGAAAAAAATTATATGCATATAATAAGATCACATCAATTTATCATCCTAATAAGACCCTTCTTTTGTTTTGATTAATTTCTTTGGTCGGATGTTATATGAGAATTTTCTTAATTTCTTAAGGCTCTTTTTCACATAAAAATTGACATGTAATACATTTTATCCTACATAAAAATTAATTTACACATTATTTCTATGCAAGTTTTAGTTTGGCCCCTCATTTTTACATAATATAAATTATTTCTTTATAAGTTGAAGAATGTCTAAATCTCTTCCATACTATTACTATTTCATTATAAAAATAAGAGAATCTGAATGTTCATATAACATGTATAGAGATTGGTTTTTACTTGATGAATCGTACAATTGATTATGCTCCAAATAAAATGAGAACAATGCTCGAAAACTAATAGAATTATGTCTAAAGACTGTGAGAATAAGAGCCGTAGGCTGTACTTGAATTTCTTATTCACTTACGCCATTATGAGGAATCAAATTTAAGACATATTTTATGGAGTAGCACTTTGATATAACAAGTACATAGTATAACAAAAAGATAAAATTATATATATATATATATATATATATGTGTGTGTGTATGTATGAACGAAGAATCCCACTGATGTTGAAATTGAGATCTCCACGCATTTCTCTTCTCAGATTAATTAGCTAAGTTTAGGGTTGAGGTTGAGTGTATCGTCCATGAGACTTGAAGACGTTTAATTACTTGCATGCATTTGCTTTCTCGCAACACTCACTATATATATATTCACGTAAAATCCTTCCACGTGTACAGATAGATATCAATCCACCTTTTTATTCATGTTTTTAATCAGAAAAAAAGGTTTATAAAAAGACAATTTTTAAAGCAGAAAAAACATGAAGCTGTTTGAGAGATCTTGTTGCCTATACAGGTTGCTTTCCAACTACTCCAATCTCAAAACGAAACCCTAACTAATTATTATTTAAATTATTTCAACTTACTTTCTCAACAATATACAATATTTATGCCCCTCCTACAATCATAATTTATATGTGATATTAATACTATATCAATCATAATAATTTAATACAACCATGAATATATATATTCTCAAGTGGCAAGACTATAAAAACCCTAAGTTTTCTCCTTCCATCATTCATATTAATGCGTGGGGACATATTACAAACGATAACTCTTCAAAATTTAAGTTATAAACTCTAATTTCTCTATAACCTACCGTTAAAACACATATTATGCATGTAAAAAGATGTATTTAGAAAGTTATGATATACATAGTCTTATTTTTATTATTATTAATTTTTTTTTTTAGAAAGATTGTTTCCAAAAATTCATATTTTTCAAATAGAGACCGTTTTCATAATTGGGACTCATAACCAATTGAATAACTCGTTAACATTTGATCTAGTGTGCAAGACTTTCATATAGCATGCATGTAAATAATACTAAATTTACTTGATCCTTCCAAACAAACTTATGTAATTGGAAATTAAGACAATTATTACAACAAGAATAACGAATTATGCATGCTAATAGTTGGATACACGAAAGAGGAAACATTGATTGATGAATGATGACAAATTAAGGACAATGATAGATCACTAATCTCTTTGGATTTTTGTTCTTGGAATTAATAATTATTACATATATATGAAAAATGAAGCCACACAACTCCAGATATTTTACACAACACAATCATCATAATATCACAAAGCTAGGGCATGTTAGTAATTTTTGACTGATATTTCTTCAGCCTCACAGATACACTTTCTAGGTTTATAGGGAGAGAATAAATACAAAGCTTACAAAATCATGCAACAATATAACGACAAAGTTATAATAGATGCTGATATTATGACGACGACGACGACGATGTTAATAAAGAAAGAAAGCCAAAGACAAAGCTAAAGAAGGGTAACAGAGGCAATAAAGGAACCTCAAGAGAAGAGCAAATTTAGCATTAAAGCTTGCTAACGATTTGGATAAGTAATTGCAAATCTTTCTCTTTCTCTTTGATCATATTAACTAGCCAGGGTTATCAAAAAGATAGCTTCAAATACAATTCTTTTCCTTAAACACCTTTAATAATATATATAGGCTTTGTGTGTGTGTGTGTATATATATTCAACTGACAAAGCTAGGAAGTTGATTGAATATATATATACCTGCTCATATATATACATATATAATATTTATTATATTAGTATTAACCTTCATTAATTTTCCTTTTAAGAATCTTAATCATTTATTCTTAGAAGGTAATCTATATATAATTGTTGGGTATTTAATTTTCTCACTTGAAGGTAAGCGCTGTTAGCCCAAGATCACAAGAATACAATAAGATGTGGGCAAAACCTAGAGCAGCAAATTCCAGAAGAGGTATGTTCTAATATAACCCTAAGTTTTTCATATTAAAACTTTCATAATTAATCACTTTCTTTATCATATTGTAACCAATTTTAATTTATACCTTCATGATGATTACATAGAAGAAAAGGTGATCAATAATATCATCAAGTTCTAACAAATAATTTAATAGAAATATAGAGCTAAAGTGAGATTTTAATATATTTAGCAAGAGAGAATTGTTACTTGTTTAAAAAGATAAAGCATTTAACTCACAAGCTGTTTGCTTGAATTCAACTATGATATATGCATGCAAATTTTCCTCATCTTCTCAAATTGCTTAGTATACATACATTATTTCTTTGTTTGTGTCTGCGCGCGCGTGTATATATATATCTTGATGATCATCTACAATATGAAATTAATATTTATTTTATCTTTCAGATGACGAAGAATTGAGAGAAGCACGAAAAAGCTTGAACATTAACGAAGAGTATCTCAGCGCATTAAGAACAAAATCTTATGTTGAATGCTTCTCCAAAGCTCAACTATTCGTTAACTTGCCATCTTCTCCATCTTACTGCCATGAAAAATTCTCCGAAATCTTACTTGAACCGGATCAAGAGACAATACCGAGATTTCTTGAATTAGCAATTCCTTCAAAGGTACCTGAACTCAAAGGCCTTATGATTAATTACTTTGATATAAGTGCTGAAGCATCAAGTATTTGTGGCCAACTCCTAAAGAACATCAATGATGTTCAATATGAGTACCGGTTCATTCAACATGCCCTAGATACAATTGATGATCAAACACAATCTAATGAAAAAGTTAAGTTGATTGTTTCGAATTTTAACTCACTGGTTGGTTTGAATAACCCATTTTCAAATCCGAATAAGAATGAATTCAAGCTCATCCATGATAAGTACTCTTCAGTGTTACGTCATTTGAAATCAAAGAGAAAAAAGGTAGCAAGGAAAATTAAGTTGATTAATTATGCGCAAAAGGCAAGTGGGATCTTCATAACAACAGCTTGTAGCTTAATTACTATAACTGCTGCTGTTCTAGCAGCACATACGCTCACTGCACTACTTATGGGTCCAATGCTTTTAAGCTTCCCCACAAAGTGCTTCAAGAAAAAGCTCTTTAAGTTTAGATTCTTCAAGAGTGGACTCCTAAGAAAAGTTAGGGAGCAACTTGATGTGGCAGCCAAGGGGACTTATATTTTGAATAGGGATTTTGACACAATGGGTAGACTTGTTGCTAGGTTACATGATGAAGTTGAGCACAACAAGGCAATGATTCAATTTTGTTTGGATAGGAGAGAAGATAAATTTGCTTTGCATGTAATGAAAGAGATTAAGAAGAATAATGTTGGGTTTGAAAAGCAAGTTGAAGAACTTGAAGAGCATGTGTATTTGTGCCTTGTTACTATCAACAAGGCAAGGTCTCTAGTGATTAAAGAAATGGCCACAAGTACTTCTTGTGTGGAAGAAACATAGCAGTTCCAATTATGCTTTCAACCACTCGGCCATCTCTCCTACACAATGATCATGATTCAGAATCAGTGTAATTAAGTGATTAAAGAAATAGCAACGAGTGCTTCTTTTGTCGATTGATTATAGTTTTGTGGGAGTAACTATATACACAAGTAATAATATTGTACAGTGTAAATTATAAATATTCTATTTTTATTTTTAACGATGACTTTTAGGGAGCATCATGTTGGACCGAATTGTATTGAATTATAAAATATTTTCAAATATTAACTGTTAATTAATTTTTTTTATTCATTATCTTTGTCATCTCTTACTTATTCCAAAAACTTGAAGATCCAACCACAAGAAGACAACAAGTTTGATGCAGCACTACTCCTTTATTTTGGGTTTTATCACTTCGGCTTCTATTTTCAATTTGTGATTTTAAAAAAAGGTATAAGGTATTGGAAAAATCTGGATTTAAATTACTGTCTTTTTTTATTCATTTTTCTTTAATCTAGGAGATGATCCTAAATAAATAGGTATGGAAGTTATGAATGAAACCATGATCAAATTTTTGGAAGCATTGGTTTATACATTCCTCTTAGTCTCGACTCTATGAATCATTAATTTTGCCATCTTTTTTCGAGAACCACCTAAAGTTTCAACAACGGAGACCGCATGATATATTTTCGTATATCTCTCTCTCACTCACTATTTTAAAAATTAAGGTTTTTACTTAAAATATCTAATATTTTAATTCACTACTGTCTACAAGTTAAAGCACAGCTAAAACATAACTTAACTTACACTAGTGTAAAATTAGTGATATATCCAATTTTAACTCTTAAAATTTCATTCACTAATTCTGGTTAGTCCAAACTAATATTTCACTTAATTAAACTAATTTAACTAAGTGTACTTTAGTGACCTAATTAATTTTAACTCTTAAAATTTTAGCTTACTAACAAGTTTAAAAATCGAAATTCATATTAAAGATAAATTTTTTAATTAAACTATTTAATTAATATACGCGTCTTATAAATTCTAATGATAAGTGGAATTGTATCCCGAGTGCAGACTATACTACAGTCCATTCGGAATTGGTTCTGAAATTTACGTCCGGGTTTCCATCTGATATACCAAGGGAAAATATAATGCACTTATAAAGCCAATATATATTAAATTCGAATTTCCAATTTTTAAACCCATTAAAATAATTAATCCAATTAATTTATTTTTCATGCATAATATCTATTAATTTAACTTCTTTAAAATTCATAAAATCATATTTTATGACTAGGAAAATTATGCATGTCTAACATGTTATTATACGGGCCAAATTTGGGCCCAAGGATAAAACCGTCATTTAACTTCCGGACCAACGACATTGAAAGCTCAAAATCCTCCAAAAAGACCCATTCGTAAGATAATGTTGGTCCAAGTAATCTCACAAGCCCATACCCAAGAAAAAGCCTTACTAAGGTGACATCTTGGCTTGTCAGCTACCCAAACCTAAAATGCCTAAATCAAGGTTAGTAACTCCCCCACGTAGTTAGCCGTTTTAGACACCCAACAGACGAACAATTAATGGAGGAAATAAAGCTGACCTTGAAGAAGTCTATAAAAGGAAGAGATGATTCACTGTTGACGTAGATGTTTTTTGGATTAGCTCTCATACTTGAGCTCTCAAAGCATTTTGCCCTTCAAACACCGGCCCACCGCCCTCACGGCAGTCTACGGAGGTCAAGGTAACCCAGAACCTTGCCTTTTTTTTTTCCGCTCGTCTTCACTACTGATTTGAGCATCGGAGTGCCTACGTCACCCACCACACTGGTGGGTAGGAACTCCCCGCTCACTCTACTTTTTTTCTTGCAGGATTGCTAGTGCCCCCTTCCTACGAATTCTCGATTGTGGACCTCAGGAAAAAACCATCGCCCACAATTTAGCGCCCACCGTGGGGCCTTAGTGATTTATAACAAGCGAATATCTCTCAGTCTACGATTCTTACAAACATAGCTACTCATGGCTTCAGGTAGCGACCAGACATATGACCCATTGGCCGCTCAGTTGGCCATTCTTCAAAACCGATTACGAGTTTTAGAGGAGGAAAACTCAGTCATGCGAAGCTCCAATACTAATCTCCAGAAGCAATTGGAAAAAATTTCTTCCACCTCCCAACTACGTGACACTCTAGACCATCCCAACAATCCTACAATCCCAACCAATCTCTTGGGGGCATTCAACAATGTGGCAAGCGACAATCCGCCATCAGATAACCATCCACCAAATCAAGAAATAAGTCAACATATCTCCCCAACTGACCAAGCCCGACAAGTTGCCTCTACCATGCGCAAGGAAATGCAGGAGTTCAAAGATGCAATTCTTCCCAGCCTATTGTTGGGGTTTTGGGCGGCAATTCGGGTAAATGCAGCGGAACGCGGAAAATCAAAATTTTCCGATTTCAATAATTTTTCTTGGGTAATTAAAATAAACTAATTTATTTTAATTACTCAATACTTAAAAATTGAAATTTTTACCCAAAAATTAGATTTTTCCATAAATTACCGATTAGCCCATAAACTTTATATTTTATTCATTTTAGTCCTAAATTGTCAAATACAATTTTAATTGATTCCAAATCAATTCCAAAATGATTTATACATGTCTTATACATGAAAATACAATTTGCAACTCAAGAAAACAGTTTTCCCTCTTATTGCCGAGAGGTCCCTAAACTTTCAAGAATTTACAATTTGGTCCTTTTAGTTCAAAACATGTCAAGATCAAATCCAAAAATTTCCAAATTTAATATACATCAAATTACATCACATATATGAAAAGTCTAAAATTTGGAGGGGGTTATGAACCCTAATTTTACAATTTCAACAAATTGATAAATTAACACCAAATTAATTAAATTCAATACTTTAATTCAATTCCCACCACACCAAACAAGTCTCACCATCATGAAATAACACAAGAACAATTATAGGTCATTTATGAGTGGCTAAGTAACTCTAGAATGGTAACTCACCATCAAATGGTTAAGAAGAAAGCTTAAGAAACAATTTCATGCAATCTTAATACATATACATGCTTCCATCTTTCATCCAAGTTCCCAATCATCAAAATACATCCACAAAAGAGTAGAGAAAAATCTAAGCTACACATGTTGAAGCATAGAATCTTAGAAATAATTTTCATGAAGAAGAAAGTAAGAAAAACTTACAAAAACCAAGTTTCGAAGCCTTTTTGCTTTCTTTCTTCCATTTTCTCTAAAACTCTCTTTTGTATATGTTTTTAGGGTTCTTAGATTATGAAACAAAAAAGAAAATAAGGCTTTATTTATTTTTCACAATTGCCGAAAATTGGGAAAAAAATACAAGCCAAGTATTTTTTATTTTGTTTCAATAAAAAAGAAAATGATTTAATAAAATTTGTGGTGTAAAACAATTAAACAATTTAATGTTTATCACAATTCAACCTATTAAATCAAGCCATTTAAATCAATTGAAAATTGGCCATTAAATCCAGTTAAAAATTGCCATTTAACTTACTTTATAAAAGTAAAAGATATTTATCATTTAATTAATTTAATTATTCAACATTTGAATAATCAAATAATTAAATACAAATATCTTAAATATATGTATTATATTTACATTAAAGAATCAAAATACATATATTAATTATAAATATCAAATATCACAATTTGACATTTAATAAATAGCCGAAAGATCTCAAATGCATGTATTTTCGTTTAACCGTTAAACAACTTATAAATAATCAATATTATTTATAAAAGTTGCCATAGTGCTCTACGAGTATATTTCATTAGTGAGACTCTCTAGGTTCAGGCATATCCGTCACGAAATCCAATTTCGTGTCCATAATTTACCCACCCGTAAATTATGACGAACACAGATAAAATCTCTGAACCATACAGGTCGAGGTCACTGCATACGTATAATCCTTCCTTCATAGGTATCCAGATTATCTAAGAGATATAGATATAAACGTCAAATCTCTATAGATATAATCCCGTCGACGATTCTATTTGCAATCTCTTAATAGCACTTAGAACTTATTTCTACAGTGCACCACAGGCCCATGGATTTAACAGATTGCTAATTCCATAAAGGATACCTATGCTCTGTACACAGAACTGACGGATCCTATCTTGATACGCACAAGATATCCGGAGGATCAGTCCACACCCAACGAACAAACGGAGGTCTGATCTAAATAGATCGGTAACGTGACTACCATCAAAGTGTGGAAGATACCTCATACATCCACAGTGATACCTCAAGTCGAAGGATCACTATGCTCACTCAACCCGAGAAGATTCTTATTGACGTTGGTGTACCATCTATTAAGAATCTTCAGTGAGTCGTTCAATGTTTATCCGATATAAACACCTACGTGTCTATACGAGTCTCCCGAGACTCATGATTCATTGAGAAACCATTGGAATTTAACATTCCAATATACGACATGTACTGGTCTCAGTGAGTTTACTTACTAACCAAGTAACTGTAAACATTGACCAAGAACAGTTAGAGAATGATACTGTTATGATAGTGCTTAATGTTAGTTGCGACGCTTTTGCAACTGTATCATAACCAATCACTCTATGGTCATTTACGTCTTTATCATATAATAAAAGAATTCATATTATAGAAACTGTTTATTTTATTCATTAATAAAATATTTACAAAAGTATTTACAGGGAAATACATAAGAAATTGACGCTCATAGCACCAACCCTAACACATACCTGGTGTCTGACTACCAGTGAGAAAAAAACGAGCAAGAATGATCTCACATACTCCCTTTTTGGGATCCATTACTTCCATTGAACTCCCACAAAAGTTCAACCCACCAGATATGAAGCCGTATGACGGATCCACAGACCCAAATGACCATGTGGTCTGTTACAAGCCTAGCCCCCACTTGGTTCGTCAATATACTTTACAGGACTATTAGGTCATATCAGGAACTAGCTGATAAGTTTGTGGAGTACTTTGCCAGCTCTTGTAAACTTGAGAAAACCACATTCGACCTTAACACAATTCAATAGCGGAAATGAGAATCTCTACGAGGCTACGTCGCAAGTTTTAACAAAGAAAGAATATTCATTGCAGATCTCCACCAGCCGACTGCCATTGAAGCCTTCAGGAATGGTCTATTCGAAAATAGTGGGATATATAAGAAGCTGACCAAATTTCGATGCTACACTATGGGTCAAGCCATGGCTCGAGCCCAAATCGAGATCAGGTGGGAGGAGGATAAGAGGAACAAGAAGAGAGAAAGTTCCACCATCCATCACAATGAGAGAACCTCGAATCCTCCTAAGCGATATTGTGTAAATAATAAATGATGTGATAGCAATACATCTCAATAAGGTATCACTTGAAGCAATTATACCATAAAAAGGAACTAGAGGCCACCCATTGTCACATTAGGGACATCATATCTTCCCCAACAAGTATTCATTGGTTATATTTTATTTAAAAAATTATCCTTCACAAAACTCCAACTTAGGGAGAAACCCATTTGCTCCAATGGACCTATATAGACCATCACATGGCCTAATCGACATGCTTCTCCCAGTCGACATGAGAATACCCTCATCGTTGGACAATTATGACCCATAACATCACTATTTGTAAAAGACATGGTGTTCTTTGTACAAATTAACTATGTGATAAAGGAAATTGCTCTTTTATCATTTTGTAATTGGATTACTTGGATATATAAATGATAAAAGTCCATATGATTAGTACCAGATTAATAAGATATGAGACAATATTAATCCACGAAAGGTTTAATCATTAAATATCCCTAGTCGTAGTATTATCGAGGCTTGACATCGATAATGCGTAATAGACTAGTATTGCACTTGTGCGCGTTATAGAAGCTTAACGACATAGTTCTCATATATTTAAATATTGGATACGTATGCAAGTGTGATATGAGGTTCTGTTAGCCGTAGGACCGGGAACAGCTTCGCTCTGGATAGACCCATCGGAATCCCATTGGTAGTATGACTATGTGTCTATGGGAATCTGAATCAGGGTAGGTGTATTTGGTCTTAACCTGAGACTTGCATCGCTAATACTTGCGACAATCAATATACTTTGTTGGTCGGCCGGCGGTTCGGTTCCGGTTCGGAACCGAACCGACCGGCAGGTTACCGGTTCCACAAGTGTGGAACCGGAACCGAACCGGTTAAATCCGGTTCGGTTCCGGT
>SKCR01035942.1:0-32361 GCA_019454045.1 Zanthoxylum bungeanum
ATGTTAAAGCAAAAAAAATTCACAATTGATTCTATAAGATCTATAACACTAATATAATTCGAAGTAAAAAAAGTTCTCACATTAATTTTAAAAGGAATGGGCTTATATGTAATCTAATAGAAATAGGGTTCTCATAAATATTCTTAAAAACTAAATCATTTTCCAATTTTTATTCAAACTATGACACCTTTTCACATCATTAGCTTCATTTCCATGAATCTTCTTGGAAGTTAATGCAATTTCCACATTTGTTTTTTTATTGAATGACTTTGAATCAACGCCCAATTTAATAATTGTCACTCCTCTCTCTCTCTCTCTTTTTATTTTATTTATTATTATTTTTTTTTTTTTTTTGTGGCCATACAACATCACTAGCCCAAACGAAATCAAATCTTTTACTACTTTAAAATAATTTTATATAATTAATAATATAACATCTAAATTTACATATCAATAATATATTGATTTAAACTACAAATAAATGAAAATCCAAATTGCTCATTGATTACGCCCAAATATGACTCGCGGTTATCGCAGTACAGTTGAGGTGTCGATTCCACAGAGAGATGGTTACAGAACTGATTTACTTAAACAAAGACGTTAACGGTAACTTAATAAATAAAACGATAAAAATTGGTAATTAAATTAAAGATAAATAAAATAATGAACAGATATTAAAAGATAATGGCAGAGAAATATAACAATAGAAAATATGTACTAAAACATAAAATATATAACTAAATACTTAACAATAAGCTTAGATAAGTGATGTTTCAAAGTACATTTTCATGCACTTATCACTCATTCAAAATCATATATTATTCATATTAAAAAGGTCATCCGATTAATAATTTTCTTTGATCGTCTCCTTGAATTTGAGTTTTGTTATTTAATTTGCTTAAATTAATGGATAAATTTTGATGTTTAAATATCCTTCTTTTTTTTTTTTTTTTATTGTTGTTAAATTCACTCTAATATGATCATCAAAACTGTCTAGTCTATGGTCTGTGTAACTTATAATGGCATTAAAACCAAAATGTGATAGCAAAGTTGTAGAAGTAACACTTTGCTTTTTCGATATCCTATTATTTTTTACAGAATATTTACTAATAAATACAAAAAAAAAAAAAAAAAAATACTATTTTTAAAGAATATTTACTAATAAAAACAAAATAAAATTTAGATTTAGGAAGAAATAAAATATTTTTCTTCATTTCTTTTTTAAACGGCACTTGTATGTCATCTGTCCACAATAACAAACATGATAGCAATCATAGAAGTGTTTACCGGGATATATAAAGATGATATTTTCACATTCCTTGTAAAATATGACATCTTAACTATCATTATTTTCATGAAACCAAACTATATTTTTTTTCCACTTGGAAGATCATACTTTTTCCATATTTGTCTTATTGGAAGACTTTGAAATTTGAAATAAGGACAATCCATAAATTGACAAGAATAGATTGAAATAATTAAAACATAATAATAATTAAAAATCTATATAATAAAGGAGAATGGTGTAGGAGGAAAGAGAGTGCATCCAACGGCTCTCTTTATGTGGCTTAATTAACGGCTCAGATCGTTTCATTGGTAATTGGAGGAAAGAGAGTGAATTGATGATGGAAATTGTCAAAATTTTCAAATTAAAAAATAAAAAGTTAAAATAAAATCGTTTAATACTGTAACACCGTGCCGTAGGCACGGCATCATTTAATTAAAAAATAAATCATTTAATTATGTAACATCGTGCTGTGCCGTAAGCACGAGCATCATTTAATTAAAAAATAAAATTCATTTAATTCTGTAACACCGTGCCGTAGGCACGGGCCAAATACTGTAACACCGTGCCGTAGGCACGGGCAAAAACTAGCAAATAAAAAAAAATATAAAGTTCTAGTTGATATTGATTGATTGAGTGTCACTTTTCATCTCTCTTCTTCTTCTTGTTATTTATTTATTTATTTATTATTATTATTATTATTTGTGGCAATAGACATCACTAGCTTCATGAAATCAAATCTTTTACTCTTTAAAATAATTTTATATAATTAATAATATAACAACTAAATTTACATAGGTGAGCTTCACCTTGAAGATTAATAATTTTGGGAAATTTAGATTGGTCCCCAAAATTAAAAAAAAAAAAGTATAAAATCATAAATGCATGGACCAATATTTTTGGGAAATTTCTTCATTCAATGTGTAAGACGAAAGTTGTTTCCATGACTTCAATTTTTGTGAACCATTACTTAGATCTCATCTTATCTATTTTGATTTAATTTTATACAATGATTTTAATACATTTCGTTACTTTTGAGGAGAAATAACTTATCGTGGTAAAAATTTTCGGATTTAATATTCATATTGTTAATGAAACCGGTAATTATGAAAACAATTATTATTGTTAGACAAAAAGACTAGCAATACCATAAGGAGGAGAAATCCACCAAATAAATTCAGAATAATTTATGCATCGCATTCTCTTATTCTTTGTTCTTCATTTCTTTTAAAAGGCCTTATCTTTTCTTATAAAAATTAACACGTCAAATGTGCACTGATTAAGATTATCAGATTCAAAATAATATATTTTTTTTTTAATGATGACTACATTATGATGATACTTGTTTTTTTTTTTTTTGTTTTTTTTTTTTTTTAAATTGAGTATTTATCATTAATGGATAGATTTTGATGTTTAGATTTGTGTCAAAAAATTATAATAAAATATCCCCTTTTTTTTTTAATTGTTATCAAATTCACTCTAATATGATCATCAAAACTATCTACTCTAAAAGTTTTAAATTTACAAATGATAAATGAAATATTTGATGATGATGATGATAATAACTAGATATAGAGTGCTAAATTTTGTATATAAAAAAAATCTTAATAACATGTAGTCCAAATAAAATAGTATTTGGATAACATTTTATATATAGCCTGTGTAAATTATAATTGCATTAAAACCAAAATGCGGTAACAAAGTTGTTGAAGAAACACTTCGCTCTTTCCATATCCTACTATTTTTACACAAAATTTGCTAATCAATACAAAATAAAATTTATACACATATATAAGGAACAGATTTGAAAAAAAAATAAAATAAAATATTTTTCTTCGTTTCTTAAAAAGTCATCTATCCACAAAAGCAAACATAATATCATTCCTATACGTGTTTACTGGGACAGATTAGCTGACAATTAAGAGGATATTTCACATTTCTTTATAAAATATTGCATCTTCACTATCATCATTTTCATGATAGCAAATTAAAAAGAAAATTCATTTGGAAGGTCATTTTTTTCCACATTTGATTTATTGGACGACTTTGAAATTTGAAATAAGGGCAATCCATATTAACACAAATGCCATTAATTGATTGAATTATTTAAAACATAATAATAATTAAAAGTTAAAAAAATTTCTATTTGATATTGATTAGTTTGAAAAATTAAGTATAAGTTATAAAATATTAGAGAATAAAATACCGTATAAAACTGTAGATTTTATTAATTGAAAAAATAATAATCTTGTAGGAGTTGCTTTCTATTTATAAATAGTGATAGTGCTAAATATAAAGAATCACGGTATAATAGAAAGACTATTAAAATAGAGTGGGCCACACGTTTACAATATTATTATTATTATTATTATGATTATGATTATTATTATTATTATTATTATGTGATATTTTATTATAAATATTTGATACAAATCTATATATCAAAATTTAGTTATTGGTTTAAGCTAATCTAATAGTAAATACTTAAAGTTAAAATAATAATTAATGATGATTATATTTTGATGATGACTATATTTTTAATTTTGAGTATTTATTATTAAATTTACTTAAATCAACGACTAAATTTTGATGTCTAGATCTATGTCAAAAAATTATGTTGAAATATCCCCATTCTATTTGTTGTTATCAAATTCACTGTTTTATTATAATTAAAACTATCTATTCTAAAAGTTTTAAATTTACAATTGATAGATGGAATCTATAAGATCTATAACACTAAATAATTCTAAGTAAAAAAAGTTCTCACATAATTTTAAAAGGAATTGGCTTATATGTAATCTAATAGAAATAGGGTTCTCATGAATATTCTTAGGCTTATATGTAATCTAATAGAAATAGGGTTCTCATGAATATTCTTAAAAACTTAAATCATTTTCCAATTTTTATTCAAACTATGACACCTTTTCACATCATTAGCTTCATTTCCATGAATCTTCTTGGAAGTTAATGCAATTTCCACATTTGTTTTTTTATTGAATGACTTTGAATCAACGCCAATTTAATAATTGTCACTCCTCTCTCTCTCTTTATTTTATTTATTTATTTATTATTATTTTTTTTTTGTGGCCATACAACATCACTAGCGCAAACGAAATCAAATCTTTTACTACTTTAAAATAATTTTATATAATTAATAATATAACATCTAAATTTACATATCAATAATATAATTGATTTAAACTACAAATAAATGAAAATCCAAATTGCTCATTCAAAATCATATATTATTCATATTAAAAAGGTCATTCGATTAATAATTTTCTTTGATCGTCTCCTTGAATTTGTCTTCAAAAAAATGGACTACAGAGCCACAAATAAATGAACTTCACATTCAAAATAATATTTTATTAATGAAGAATATTCTTTGATGATGCATATATATATATATATATATATATATATATATATATATATATATATATATATATATAATTTTGAGTTTTTGTTATTTAATTTGCTTAAATCAATGGATAAATTTTGATGTTTAAATATCCCCTATTTTTTTTATTGTTGTTAAATTCACTCTAATATGATCATCAAAACTGTCTAGTCTATAGTCTGTGTAACTTATAATGGAATTAAAACCAAAATGCGATAGCAAAGTTGTAGAAGAAACACTTTGCTTTTTCCATATCCTACTATTTTTACAGAATATTTACTAATAAATACAAAAAAAAAAAAATAATAATACTATTTTTAAAGAATATTTACTAATAAAAACAAAATAAAATTTAGATTTAGGAAGAAATAAAATATTTTTCGTCATTTCTTTTAAAAGGCACTTGTATGTCATCTGTCCACAATAACAAACATGATAGCAATCATAGAAGTGTTTACCGGGGTATATAAAGATGATATTTTCACATTTCCTTGTAAAATATGGCATCTTAACTATCATCATTTTCATGAAAGCAAACTAATTTTTTTTTTCCACTTGGAAGATCATACTTTTTCCATATTTGTCTTATTGGAAGACTTTCAAATTTGAAATAAGGACAATCCATAAATTGACAAGAATAGATTGAAATAATTAAAACATAATAATAATTAAAAATAAATATAAATATAAAGTTGTAGTTGATATTGATGGATTGAGTGTGACTTTTCATCTCTTCTTCTTGTTATTTATTTATTTATTATTATTATTATTATTATTGTTATTATTATTATTATTATTTGTGGCAGTACAACATCACTAGCTTCATGAAATCAAATCTTTTACTCTTCAAAATAATTTTATATAATTAATAATATAACAACTAAATTGACAAAGGTGAGCTTGACCTTGAAGATTAATAATTTTCTTTTACCGCCTCCATGAACTTGTCTTCAAAAAGTGGACTACAAAGCCACACCTAGGTGAGCTTCACCTTGAGAGAGTAGGGGAAAATCCACATGAAATGATAAAGTAATAAACTGGCTAAGGGCAGCCTTGAGTTGGACGACATTTTAGGATTTTAGACTAGTTACTAAAATGGTGTTTTATAAAAAAAAAATTAAAAAAAATATAAAAGTCACATTATTAGAAATGACAATAAGGGAGGGGACCGACACTTTTGTGAATTAGGATATTTTGTTTGATTTTTCTCATTCATTTTCTCTCCTTGTTGACGGCCTATTCCCTGACAGTCACACCGTCAATTGTATCGCAGATACAACAAGGATATTCCCAATATATAATGGAGGCAAGGGACTACGAAGCATGGTTTTAAAAAATTGGATCAGAATGACAGGTTGAATTGATCGGATCGAGAATTGGTCGTGAGTCTGATCCAGTTGAACTCTAAAAGTTGGGGTACTAAAAAATCGATCAAAACCAATAAACCAGACCAATCGGTTCCAAAAAAGTTAAACCAAAAATTAAAATTAAATATTTTTATAAATTTTAATTAATTAAAATTATTTATAATATCATCTGATCAAATTAATGATTTATTTTTAAAGCACTTTTAGTAAAAAGGAAGTGTCACTCTATTGCAAAATACTTTTCCTTCAATTGCAAATATATATATATATATTTCTTCATTTCTTTTAAAAGGGGCTTGTGTGTAGTCTGTTCACAAAAGCAAACATGGTATCATTCTTACAAGTGTTTACCGGGGTAGAATAAGTAGTAATTAAGAGGAAGTTTTACTTTTCCTTGTAAAATTCGGCATCTTCACCATCAAAATTTTCATGAAAGGAAATTAAAAATTTCTTCAATTAAAAGATCATACTTTTTCCACATTTGTTTTATTATTAGATGATTTTAAAATTTGAAATAAGGACAGGACAATTCATAAATTGACAAGAATGATATTGATTGACTGGAATAATTAAAATATTATAATAATTAAAAAAATAAAGTTCTAGTTGATATTGATTAGTTTGAAAAATTAAGTACATGTTATAAAATATCAGAGAGTAAAATACTTTATAAAGGTGTAAGTTTTATTAATTGAAATAATAAATTTATAGAAGTTGCTTTCTATTTATAGATAATGATTATGATAAATACAAAAGTATCATGGTATAAAAAAAAAAGATTATTAAAATAAAGACCCTACCACTTTAATTTCACATTATATGTTTAATCTATGGATATGAATAATATTGTCTCATCAAAATCTTGTTAATAAAGCTAATGGAACGAAATTTGATTGAAGGAAAAAGAGTATGTGTTATAAAATAAAGTTCTATTTGATATTGATTAGTTTGAAAAATTAAATATGTGTTATAAAATACTAGAGAATAAAATACCGTATTAAAACTACATATTTTATTAATTAAATTGATAATAATCTTGTAGGAGCTGCTTTCTATTTATAAAATAGTGATTATGGTAAATATAAAGACTCAATATATGATAGAAAAACACTATTAAAACAGACTCGACGCGTGGAATCGAATCGGATCACAGATCCGGTGTAAAAAAAATCGGGTTTGCCCAACCCGATTTAAACATCCAAAAAAATTGTCACTCTTATGTTTACTGAATTTGTAGTCTCTCTCTCTCTTCTCTCTTTTTTTTTTTCTTTTTTTTTTTTTTTTGCCATTCATATTGACATAACATCCAAAAAAAAAAAAAAAAGTTTGCATTTTCCATAATACAACACAGATCATTGCAGTTCTTGATGTTCCAATAAACTAGTAGATGTTGAGAGAATTGATGCAATAGAAAAAAAATATATATTTCCCAATTTCAGAAGCTGAGAACGAACCCATACCATTAGGATATTAACCCAATAAATTTCCATCTGAGCTACACTTTTAATTTAACAAATTTATATCATTAAAAATATATATTGCATATTATTTGGACCCGATCCAACCCACAATTTTTTGATCCGATCGGCGCGGGTTACACTTTCAAATTTCGGATTTCGAGTCTTTCCGACTTGCATAACCAACCCGACCCGACCCGTGAACACCCGTAAAAGCAGAATGGGACACATTTACAACACTCTCCCTTAGGCTCTACCATTTTAATTTCACACTAAATAATTAACCTATGGATATGAATAATATCGTTTCATTAAAAATTTGTTAGCAAATCCAAAGGGACAAAATCTGATTTAAAATATAGAGTATAATGTACTTATATTTAACTATCGTTCTTCACTTCGATGAATATACTCCAACCTATGAAATCCTTTCCTCAAAGGATATTATCAATTTGATAATCTGCCAAGTCGACGTATATCACTGTTACGTACAATCTTCTCAAAAGTTGACATCAATAAAACTTTAGTAAATAAATTAACAAAGTTATTAATGGAGTATATTAACTTCATATTAAGAGTGACAATGGATCGGGCCGAGCGAGACCTGGGTTTATATGCATTTTTGAGTTCAGGTTTAGGAAAAACCCGGCCCGTCATTCTTTTGCAAGAAAACTCTTCTTTCAACTATTTTCAAAACGATTATGGTTTTCTCGTTTATTTTTTAAACAAAAAATCAATTAAGCCAAACGTTGTTAACTTTTTCTTAAAATTCTTTCCATATTTATTTTATTAGAAAATAAATGACTTTGAATCAAGTGGTCAATCTAATAATTGCCACTTCGCATCTCTCTTATTTTTTATTAGGTGAGGTATTTTAATATAAATCTTTGATACAAATATTAACATCAACATTTAGTTATTGGGTTAATCGAATCTAATAGTTGATGCTTAAAGTCAACATAATAATTAACGATGATTATATTTTGACGATATTATTTTTTAATTTTGAGTATTTATTATTAAATTTACTTAAAATCATGACTAAATTTTGATGTCTAAATCTGTATCAAAAAATTATATTGAAATATCCCCATTTTATTTTTTGTCATCAAATTCACTGTATTATTATCATCAAAACTATCTATTCTAAAAGTTTTAAATTTACAATTGATAAATGGAATGTTTGATGATGATGATAATTGAAATTAGGAGGGTGTGTCAAAGCTAGATTCTATAAGATCTATAACACTAACATAATTCTAAGTAAAAAAGAGTTCTCACATTAATTTTAAAAGGAATTGGCTTATATGTAATCTAATAGAAATTAATAGGATTCTCATGACTATTCTTAAAAGCTTAATTCACTTTCCAATTTTCACATCATTGGCTTCATTTGCATGAATCTTCTTGGAAGTTAATGCAATTTCCACATTTGTTTTTTATTGAATGACTTCGAATCAACGCCAATCTAATAATTGTCACTCCTCCCTCTCTCTCTCTGTTTTTATTTTTTATTTTTTATTTTTTATGTTTTTGTGGCCATACAACATCACTAGCTCAAACTAAATCAAATCTGTTACTATTTAAAAATAATTTTATATAATTAATAATATAACATCTAAATTTACATATGAATAATATGATTGATTTAAATACAAATAAATAAATGAAAATCCAAGTCGATCATTCAAAATCATAGATCATTCATATTAAAAAGGTCATCCGATTAATAATTTTCTTTGATCGTCTCCTTGAATTTGTCTTCAAAAAGTGGACTACAGAGCCACAAATAGATGAACTTCACCTTCAAAATAATATTGTATTAATGAAGAATATTCTTTGATGATGCATATATTTTTAATTTTGAGTTTTTGTTATTTTATTTGCTTAAATCAATGGATAGATTTTGATGTTTAAATATCCCCTTTTTTTTTTTTTTTTTTTATTATTATTGTTAAATTTACTCTAATATGATCATCAAAACGGTCTAGTCTAAAAGTTTGGATAACATTGGATAGTCTGTGTAACTTATAATGGCATTAAAACCAAAATGCAATAGCAAAGTTGTAGAAGAAACACTTTGCTCTTTTCATATCCTACTATTTTTACAGAATATTTACTAATAAAAAATTAAAAAAAAATACTATTTTTACAGAATATTTACTAATAAATACAAAATAAAATTTATACACATATATATTAAAGGAAGAGATTTAGGAAGAAATAAAATATTTTTCTTCATTTCTTTTAAAAGACACTTGTATGTCATCTGTCCACAATAACAAACATGATAGCAACCATAGAAGTGTTTACCAGGGCAATAAAGATGATATTTTTACATTTCCTTGTAAAATATGGCATCTTAACTATCATCATTTTCATGAAAGCAAACTAATTTTTTTTTTCATTTGGAAGATCATACTTTTTCCATATTTGTCTTATTGGAAGACTTTGAAATTTGAAATAAGGACAATTCATAAATTGACAAGAATAGATTGAAATAATTAAAACATAATAATAATTAAAAATAAAAATATATATAAAGTTCTAGTTGATATTGATTGATTGAGTGTCACTTTTCATCTCTCTTCTTCTTGTTATTTATTTATTTATTTATTTATTTAATTATTTAATTATTTAATTATTATTATTTTATTGTGGCAATACAACATCACGAGCTTCATGAAATCAAATCTTTTACTCTTTAAAATAATTTTATATAATTAATAATATAACAACTAAATTTACATAGGTGAGCTTCACCTTGAAGATTAATAATTTTCTTTTACCGCCTCCATGAACTTGTCTTCAAAAAGTGGACTACAAAGCCACACCTAGGTGAGCTTCACCTTGAGAGAGTAGGGGAAAATCCACATGAAAGGATAAAGTAATAAACTAGCTAGAGGCAACCTTGAGTTGGACGACATTTTAGGATTTTAGACTAGTTACTAAAATGGTGTTTATAAAATAGATTAAAAAAAATATAAAAGTCACATTATTATTAGAGATGACAATAAGGGAGGGGCTGACACATTTGTGAATTAGGATCGGCCTATTCCTTGACAGTCACACCGTCAAGTGTATCGCCGATACAACAAGGATATTCCCAATATATAATGGAGGCAAGGGACTACAAAGCATGGTTTTAAAAAATTGGATCGGAATGACAAGTTGAATCGATCGGATCGAGAATTGGTCGTGAGTCTGATCCAGTTGAACTTAAAAGTTTGGGGTACTAAAAAATCGATCAAAACCAATGAATCAACTAATCGGTTTCAAAAAAGTTAAACCAAAAATTAAAATTAAATATTTTTATAAATTTTATTAATTAAAATTATTTATAATATCATCTGATGAAATTAATGACTCATTTTAAAGCACTTTTACAAAAGGACGTGTCACTCTATTGCAAAATACTCTTCCTTCAATTGCAAATATATATATATATATATATATATATATAGTCTGTCCACAAAAGGTGCCATTCCTACAAGTATTTATCGGGGCAGAATAACTGTAATTAAGAGAAAGTTTTACTTTTCCTTGTAAAATTCGGCATCTTCACCATCATCATTTTCATGAAAGGAAATTAAAAATTCCTTCAATTGAAAGATCATACTTTTTCCACATTTATTTTATTAGATGATTTAAAATTTGAAATAAGGATAAGACAATCCATAAATTGACAAGAATGATATTGATTGATTGGAATAATTGAAATATTATAATAATTAAAAAAAAATAAAGTTCTAGTTGATATTGACTAGTTTGAAAAATCAAGTACATGTTATAAAATATCAGAGAATAAAAATACTTTATAAAGGTGTAAGTTTTATTATTGAATGAATAATAAATTTATAGAAGTTGCTTTCTTTTTATAGATAATGATTATGGTAAATACAAAAGTACCATGGTATAAAAGAAAGACTATTAAAATAAAGTGAGCCACACGTTTATAATATTCTTCCGGGACCCTACAACTTTAATTTCACATTATATGTTTAACCTATGGATATGAATAATATTGTTTGATCAAAACCTTGTTAATAAACCTAATGGAACGAAATATGATTGAAGGAAAAAGAGTATGTGTTATTGTAAAATGTGAAGCCCTTGTCATCCGTTGGATGAGGGACACGTGGCATAATCCTTGCCGTTGTCCCAATTACTTTTTATTTGCTCATCCTATATAAAGGTCACTTAGGTTTAGTATTATATAGAGTTTTCATTTTTGTATTCCCTAAATAATTGGCTAAGTGTTAAGCCTATTCCCTAAGTCCAAGTTAGTGTAATCATCAATTGGAATTTGAGAGATTGTCACTTTTAGAGATTAGGGTTCTTTGTGAGATTTGAGGAATTACAATTTGTAAACGGATTCAAGATTCTGTGTGTAATCTTGAAAGTGATTAGTGCAGCGAGCTCCCTATTCCGGAGTTCAACGTGGATGTAGTCGGGAATCTTTCCGGCGAACCACGGTAAAAATCGTGCATTTTTGATTGTTTGATTGTGTGTTTGACGAATAAATTTGCGGTGAAAACTTAACATTGGTATCAGAGCCCATTAAGATCAGTGGGCAGAATTGCAAGTGAATCAAGGTACAGCCCCACGAGAAGAGAAGAACGATTGAAAAGCTCGGCCCAAAAACAAGAAGAGGTAATAACAAAAAACCCTAAAGACGATCAATCAAGACTCAAAGAGGATGAACACCATTTTTCCAAATCAAGAAGATCAAGAACAGCGATCAAGAACAGGGCTTACGGAACTACCCTGAGGAGTCAACATACTGATCCCGCCGATTAGGTGTTGCCAAACCAAGAACTGTCAAAGGCTGCCAATCAAGATCAAAGAAACAAGAATCAACCAAGATCAAGAACTCAGAGACATTTGACCAAAGCAAGAACAGCCGATCCCTTGACTGTTTAAAACTACAGATCAAAAACAAAATCAAGATCAAGTAAGATCCTGACTGGAACCAACAAATTATTTCCCCTAAAGTCTGAGAAAGAGGCTTTCCCCTGTGTGCGATTGGAGTCTCTGGGTGTTGTTTAGGGTTTCGCCGCAACCCAAACCCAGGGTAACAAGTTTCTGGGTTGTCGTATCTACTGTGGGTGTGTTATCTTGTTTGATTGAATTGGTCTGGGGCAGGTCAAGGATACTAGACTGCCGAAAATAACCCAGGGTAGCCGGTAAGATCTAGGTTGCCGCATGGGTCTGCAGCTGCTGTCGACAGTTAAAGTGACCAAACAGGGTCTGAAATCCAGTGCGTCTGCTGGGGTGCCGATTTCTAGTTCTTTGAGTCATTGGGTGTTGCTGTTAGGGCAATCAATTGGTTTGAGTTTCTTGGATCAGATTCACGATTGGCCTGGGCCTGAGACTCTGAGAATTTTACAGTAGAATCAGGGTGAGAATTCCTGTGAAATTAAAGTCTTGCTGAAATTGTAGATTTGGGATTCTGTGTGTTTGGGTGAGTAATTTGCCGAGAGTGTATCCGAATTGTTGTTTGGACTCTGAGTTGCGGATTAAGTGTCTGGGTCAAAAGAAACAGAAATGTCGATCATGAGACTCGACATTGGAATCTTTGACGGAAAATGGGATTTCACCACATGGAAGAAGAAAATGAGAGTTTTGCTTTCTCACCATAAGGTGGCTTTGGCTCTGGAACCGGATCCAGAAAAGTGGCCAAAAATGGAAAAGGAAACGAAGAACGAAATCCTGGAAGAAGCGTACAACCTGATCTTCCTCCACTTGGGAGATTCGGTCATCAGAAAAGTTGACGGAATGGACACTGCCATTCAACTCTAGGGTAAACTCGAATCCTTATACTCTGTTATTTCTGCACCAAATTTAGTGTTCTTAAAGGGTAATTTGTTTAATTACAAGATGGATACTAATAAGTCGATTGATGATAATTTGGACGAATTCACGAAAATGACCCAAATCCTTAAAGGAACTGACCAAGCCCTAGGAGACTCTAGCGAAGCTATGATTCTATTAAATGCATTACCTGATGAATATAGTGTAGTTAAGAACTCTCTACAGTACACAGGAGTTGTACCTAGGCTAGACTTGGTTATATCTGGTATAAGGGCTAGAGAGCTAGAACTTAGAACCAGTAGGAGAGGATGAGCGAATTTATTCGTGAAAGGAAAGAATGAAAAGAAATATAATGGTCCGAAAAATCATCAGACTAATAACCAAGAACCTAAAGGCAAGAAAAAGAACAAACAGTATAAGAATAAGGATAGTGACAAAAAGTGATATCATTGCGGAAAGATGGGACACCTTAAAAAGAACTGTTATAAGTTCATTAGGGAACAGAAAAATGAAGGCAGAGCTACTGTGGCTGCCGAAAAGGGGTCGATGTGCCTATCTGAGGCATTGACTGTGTCTAGTGATCACATTAGTAGAGAATGGATTCTGGACTCCGGGTGTTCCTTTCACATGAGTCCATATAGGGATTGGTTTGTCAACTTTAGAAATTCTGACCAAGGAACGGTATATATGGGTAATGACAATACTTGTAGGATACAGGGAGTTGGGGACAAGACACTTAAACTTCATAATGGTAAAGTTAGGATTCTTACTGACGTTAGATATGTATTTGACTTGAAACGAAACCTGATATCACTAGGAACACTAGATGAATTAGGTTTCACATATAAAGCCCACAATGGGAACATGCACATATCTAAGGGTAATAAACTAATCCTAACTGGTATAAAGAGAAATGGATTGTATGTTCTAAATGGCCAACATGTATTCTCGGATAAACCCATTTCTGCTTTAACTTCTAATGTTGACATGACTAATATATGGCACTTGAGACTTGGCCACATAGGCCAGAAAGGAATGCAGGTACTCAGCAAGCAGGGACAGTTTGGAAAGGACCAGTTGAAGCCACTTGAGTTTTGTGAGATCTGTGTGTTGGGCAAACAGCACAGACAGAGCTTCCCAACTGGAATTCATTTGTCAAAGGCGAGTCTGGAGTATCTACATTGTGATCTGTGGGGACCAGCAAAGGTCCAGACTCATGGGGGTAAGAAATATTTCCTCTCTATTGTTGATGACTACAGTAGGAAGGTATGAACATTCTTACTAAAATCAAAGGATGAAACTTTGACTAATTTTAAAGATTGGAAAGTATTGGTAGAAAATCAAACTAGTAACAAAGTAAAAGTCTTAAGAACTGATAATGGATTAGAATTTTGTAATACTGAGTTTGATCAATACTGTACTAGTGAGGGTATCCTTAGACATAGAACTGTTAGAAACACCCCTCAACAGAATGAAGTTGCGGAGAGAATGAATAGAACACTATTAGAAAAGATCAGATGCCTTTTATTCTCTTCCGAACTTCCGAGGGCCTTTTGGGGTGAAGCCCTCAATACTGCTACTCATTTGATTAACCTTAGCCCTAATAGTTCCGTTCAGTTTAAAATCCCAGAAGAAATCTGGTCTGGTAGGGCTCATAAGTTAGCCCACTTGAGAGTATTTGGCTGTGAAGCCTATGCTCACCAGTCAGTAGGTAAACTTGAACCTAGGTCTATTAAATGTGTTTTCTTAGGATACCAAGAAGGGACTAAGGGGTATAGATTATGGGAAAGGGAATCACCTGGAGTCAAAATCATAGTTAGTCGAGATGTCATATTCAATGAATTGTGTTTTCCATGTAAATCTACTAACAATAATGCAGGTGCCTTAGAAAAGGATCTAGCAGATTTTGAACTTGCAGATGGAGCTCAGATGCAGGTGGAGCCAGGGAAATCAAGGACCACTGGTCAAGTTGGTGACATGTCAGGCTCGGAGACATCTGAGGACTCGCAACCTAGAAGAAATATCCCGGAGGAAAACAGAAATGAAGTAGCAGATGTACCAGAACAAAGTGAAGAGGACACAGTAGATCAACTGGATCAAACTGAGCAGCATGATGAAACGCCACAAGACCCACTGGCCAACTACCAGCTAGCGAGAGACAGAAGTAGGAGGCAGGTAAGGCCTCCTACCAGGTATGATTACTCAACTAATTATTTGTATTTCTGTGCGTTAATTTCAAGTCATGAAATTAGTGGAGTTGAACCTGCTAGTTTAGGAGAGGCATTAAAGTCCACCCATAAAATTGAATGAGAAGCAGCTATGGAAGAGGAGATGTCTTCTCTTAGGAAAAATCAAACTTGGACTCTAGTTCCTAAACCTAAAAATCAGAAGTTGGTTGAGTGTAAGTGGCTGTTTAAGGTCAAAGAAGGACTATTGTCTAGTGACCCTGTTAGGTTTAAAGCAAGACTTGTAGCAAAAGGATTTACTCAACGGGAAGGGATAGACTATAATGAAATTTTCCCACCTGTAGTTAAATTCAAAACTATTAGAATGATGTTAGCTCTAGTAGTGCAGTATAATCTTGAATTGGAACAATTAGATGTAAAAACTGCATTTCTACATGGGGAATTAGAAGAGAAAATTTACATGTCTCAGCCCGCGTGTTTCATAGATAAAAACCATCCTGAGTATGTTTGTCTGTTGAATAAATCCTTATATGGTCTTAAACAATCACCTAGGCAATGGTATAAAAGATTTGACACTTTTGTGCTTAGTATTGGATTTATAAGGAGTAAATATGACAGTTGTTTCTATTTCATGATTGATGAAAAATGTTCTGTGTATTTGCTTTTATATGTAGATGACATGCTTCTTATCTCTGAGTCAATGCATGCTGTTAATAATCTTAAGAAGCAGTTAAACAGTGAGTTTGACATGAAAGACCTAGGTAGCGCAAAGAGGATCCTAGGTATGACCATTGATAGAGATAGAAGTAAGAATTATCTTAAAATACATCAGTCCACATATTTGCAAAAGGTAGCATCTAGATTTGGAGTGAGTGGCTGTAAGCCGGTTAGTCAACCTCTTGCTAGTCACTTTATTTTGTCTAAGTCACAAAGTCCTACAAATAGGTCTGAGATGATAAAAATGGAAAATGTACCTTATGCAAATGCTATTGGTTCTGTGATGTATGACATGATTAGTACTAGACCTGACTTGTCTTATGATGTATCTTTATTAAGTAGGTTTATGTCTAATCCAGGTGGAGCACACTGGAGTGTTTTACAATGGTTGTTAAGATACTTGAATACTACTATTGATTATGGCTTATGTTTTAACAAATCTAACGCTTTAGATTTGGTAGGGTATGTTGATTCTGATTTTGCAGGTGACATAGACTCGAGAAAATCAACCACTGCTTACTATTTCACACTTGGTGGAAATTGTATCAGCTGGAAGTCAAGCCTGCAACCGTTGGTCACACTCTCAACTACCGAGGCGGAGTATATAGCCATAATTGATGTGTTCAAGGAAGCAATTTGGCTTCAGGGTATCTTAACTAAAATACAACAATTGCATGGTAAGACAGTTGTGTATTCAGACAGTCAGAGTGCAATCCATCTGAGCAAGAATCCAGTACATCATGAGAGAACCAAGCATGTGGATGTGAAGTATCATTTCGTGCGGGAAATTATCTCAAGCGGTAAGATTGAGATTAAGAAGGTTCCAACTGAAGACAACCCATCTGACATGGGGACAAAAATAGTGACTGCTGCCAAACTCTCCCACTGCATGAAGATGTTGCATGTGGGAGTTGGCTGATCTTGCAGCCGACATGAGCGATGATGAGAGTATGTGAGTTTGCTGTGCTGTCTTGGCCTTTGTGTGTCTTATATATGATTGGGAGTGATGAATGTTTTTGGGCTTCAAGGTGGAGATTGTAAAATGTGAAGCCCTTGTCATCCGTTGGATGAGGGACACGTGGCACAATCCTTGCCGTTGTCCCAATTACCTTTTATTTACTCATCCTATATAAAGGTCACTTAGGTTTAGTATTATATAGAGTTTTCATTTTTGTATTCCCTAAATAATTGGCTAAGTGTTAAGCTTATTCCCTAAGTCCAAGTTAGTGTAATCATCAATTGGAATTTGAGAGATTGTCACTTTTAGAGATTAAGGTTCTTTGTGAGATTTGAGGAATTACAATTTGTAAACGGATTCAAGATTCCGTGTGTAATCTTGAAAGTGATTAGTGCAGCGAGCTCCCTATTCCGGAGTTCAACATGGATGTAGTCGGGAATCTTTCCGGTGAACCACGGTAAAAATCGTGCATTCTTGATTGTTTGATTGTGTGTTTGACGAACAAATTTGCGGTGAAAACTTAACAGTTATAAAATAAAGTTCTATTTAATATTGATTAGTTTGAAAAAGTAAATATGTGTTATAAATACTAGAGAATAAAATGCCGTATAAAACTACAGATTTTATTAATTAAATTGATAATAATCTTGTAGGAGCTGCTTTCTATTTATAAAATAGTGATTATGGTAAATATAAAGACTCAATGTATGATAGAAAAAGACTATTAAAACATACTCGACCCGTAGAATCGAATCGGATCACAGATTCGGTGTAAAGAAAATCGGGTTGGCCCAGCCCGATTTAAAACATCCAAAAAAAGTTTTGTCACTCCTATGTTTACTGAATTTGTAGTCTCTCTCTCTCTCTCTTTTTTGAGACAGGAAAACCCATCTCCATAAGCCTCTGATTCTGACGAAATTTCGGCATGATGTATTCGTAACATCATGCAACCTGGCCTGTAGCCAGCATCCAAATACAACAAGAACATACATCCTCGGCCTCAGGCCGGTAACTCAACATCAATGCATTTATCGACAAGGCCTCAGGCCTGGACTCAATGAACAAAATGTAAACCACTTGGCCTCCGGCCAGAACTCAAAATGAAACTATGCTATTACATGATTTATACACATTAAATACAATTACAAATACAATGACAAGGGCCGTGATGACCCATACTCGACCCAGGACTCAACACTCTCTCGACTGCAATTGAGGCGATCCACTGTCTTCAAAGTCTTCACCCAACTACTGCTACTAACCTGCAAAACTACAACTGAAAATATGTGAGTCATAAGGACTCAGTAAGCAACCATGGAAATATATAAAAATTCTGGATTAGCTACACAATTCCCATCTATTACCGAAACACATTATTCTTTCATCAATCCTTTATCTGAGCATACATATACTTAAATTTCGATAAGAATTCACATTACAAGTATTATCATACAATTACTACACTACTTTGCATCTTAGTATTTACCTGCTTCTTCCGGTGTTTCACTATTTCCCAAATATATCACATACTTCTAGTCCTTCATCTGATTACTTATATACTTAAATTCTGTTTATCGTTTATAAATTAAACGTTTTATTACTTGTACATATATACATCAAGTATTTACATTGCTGACAGCCCTGCTATTATTAAAACTCCTCTCGTCTGATCACATTAAGACTCATCATGTATTTGCTGTGCTACACTGACTTCTCCTTTCTTTCTATACTCATTACAGTCTGATTTATGTTTTTACAATAAATTTCTCTCTTTCATTATCTTGAAATATTATCAAATCGGGAAAAAATAAATAAATGTTCTTTCTTTCAAATATTTATCACTTTACTTAGTTCATGCTGACATGTATTAATGTAATTATATGCTCACGTATTAATTTTCACAAGGAAAATCTCTTATAAGGCTCTACATTTCATACCAACCATCACCTACAAAAACATGTAAACATAGTAATGATAACATATATCAATGTTAACTACACATATCTAAATGTACTCATGCTACATCATGTTAACATCAAATACATGCATCTCAAACAACTTACTAGAATACATAATTTATATGCAATAATTGTAAATCAAACTTTACTTCAACAATACTATGTTTTTAGAACATGTTTTGTGAAAACCCTTTTTGAATAACCCTTTTTGAATAACCCTTTGTTGAAATCTTTACTTTACTTCCTCTTTCTGAAAAAGTTCTGTCTGAAAACTGTATTTGAAAACTGAAAGCTACACTGGAAAACTAAGATCAGTATCTAAAAACTGAAAACTGTATCTGAAACTGAAAACTGAAATCTGAAAAATTATTTCTGAAAATAGTGTACTAAAATCTGGTTTCTGAAATCTAGGCACTGAAAAATCTGAAAACTGTGTGCTGAATATTTGAAAACTGCTCTACGTCCAGGACCATAACTCAACTGGATGTCTCTCTGTACCCAGGACCATAACTCAACTGGGTGTACTCGATGCCCAGGACCATAACTCAACTGCGGCATCTTTGAGGCTGGTGGTGCCTTACGTCCAGGACAAATACTCAACTGCAACGTAGAGCTCTACACCCAGGACCATAACTCAACTGCAATGTAGCCACCCAACTCTGAAATCAAGATTTCGGGACCCTGTAGCCCCTAGTCCTGCACATGTGCACATGCTACTATATCCGTCAATTCAGAATCGTATCTCAGTTACATACTGGGGTGAGGTTTTACCTCATGCCCCGAAAACCACGTAAAAATTACTGATAAACTTTTTAAAACGTAAATCAAATTTTAAAACTGTAAGAAACTTTTCTAAAATACTTTTCTTTCAAAGGCATCTATAACTTTTCTTTAAACCACTTGAATTTCAAAACATTGTTAAGTGCAATTCAATCTCAGAAAATCATAGCACACACACACACATGCATATGCATATATGCACCTCACATGCTTCTTCATTCTCTAACCATGATTTTTTAAAAGTCATACATGTACATATATCCGGTCATGTATATCTATAATGTAGGGGTTGGTGCTCAGAGCGCCAATTCCCGGTTGTATTTTTGTTAAATACTTCTGTAAAACGTTATTATCAGTATAATATATATGCAGTTTCTATAATATAATACATTCTTATATATGGTAAAGACGTAATGACCTCAGAATGATTAGTCATGGTACAGTTGCAAAAGCGTCGCAACGAACATTGAGTCGTATCATGACGTTGTCATTCTCAGACAGTTCCTGGTCAAGGTTTACACTACTTGATCAGTACAGTAAACCCGTTGAGACCGGTACAAGTCGTATACTGGAATATGTGATTCCAATGGTTTCTCAATGAACCATAAGTCTTGGAGACTGGTGTAGACCTGTAGGTGTTTATAGCGGATAAACACTGAACGACTCACCGAAGATTCTTAATGGATGGTACACCAACGTCAATAAGAATCTTCTTGGGTTGAGTAGCACTTGTGATTCTTAGACTTGAGATGCCATCGTGGGCACATGAGACATCTTCTACACTTAGATGGCAGTCACGTCACCGATCTATTTAGATCAGACCTCCGCCTGTTCGTTGGGTGTAGATAGATCCTCAGTGTGTCCTATGTGTGTCAAGATAGGATCCGTCAGTTCTGTGTACCAGAGCATAGGTAGTCCATACAATTAGCAATAGATAAATCCATGGGCCCGTGGTAAAGTTTAGAAGCTAGTTCTAAACATTCTTATGAGAATTGCTAATAGAATAGTCGACTGGATAATCCCCATAGAGATTTGACGTTTATATCTGAATCTCTGGGATTTATCCGGATACCTGTGACGGAGGAGGATTATACATTTGCCATGACCTCGACTGTGTGGTTCAGAGCGGATTATCCGTGATCGTCATAATCTACGGGTGGATAGATTATGGACACGAAATTTGATTTCGTGACGGAAATACCTGAACCTAGAGAGTCTCCATAATGAAACATACTCGTAGAGCACTAGAGCAACATTAAATAAATAATATTGATTATTTATAAAGTCGTTTAAAGGTTAAACGCAAGATACGTGCAAAAAGGACCCGATAGTCATTTAAGTAATTATTGTGTATTTACAATTAATACTTGATTAATTTAAATACACATTAATTAATAGTCAAAATGAGTTATTTGACTTTTATCCTAAATGAATATATGTTTTTTAATATTTAATGTAAATATTATACATATATTTAATATATTTGTATTTGATTAATTAATTAATTATTTAATTGTTAAATAATTAAATTAATTAAAATATAAATATTTAATGTTAGGATATTGATTTGTAATGATTAAAGTTGCCATATTTGACTTAAATAAATATCTAAAAAGTGTAGTGATAAATAGATATTTATGCAAGTGATTTAAATAATGAAAATGAAATTGAAATTACAATTTTGGTGAATTTGGTTTACAAATTTCGGCCAAGGTGCAAATGTTGCACAATAAATTGTTTTTTCATTTTTCATTTCATTAACATAATACACTTTATCACAAACAAAATTCCATTGAAGAAAGGCAAAGAAAGAAAGTGAAGGAAGAAAAGAAAAACCAAAGAAAAGGCTTGGATTTTGTAAGTTTCTTAAACTTACTATTAGAAAGGAATTTGTTCCTTATGATCTAGGCTACTCTCATGAGTTTCTTAAGTTATTCTTTTCTTTATTCTTGTGGTTTTTGATGATGGAAATTTGTTTAAAAGTGTTGAGCATGTATGATGAACAAAGAGTGTAACTAGTGTAGTTATATGTATTCTTTTAAGGTTTATGAAACCATGTTGCTATCTAGAGTTGTTGACCCACTCTTAAATGACCTAGATTTGATCTTGAGTTGTTTCATTGTGTTGAGACTTGAATTAGTTGAAAGATTGATGATTGAAACATTTGATTTAATGTAAATGTCCTTTTGTCCAATTTTTTGAAATTGAAAAATTAGGGTTTGTAACCAATTCCAAATTTGGGGCTTTTGAGATATGTTGAGCATTGGGTGTGTATTAGAGCATGCAAAGTTTCATGTTGATTGGATTTCATTAAGATGAGTTTTGAGACATGAAATGACCAAATGGTCAATATGCCCTCCAAATGGAGCTCACGGCAATGTGGGGAATTTGGGTTTTTTGTGGCTTATGGTGTTTTGATGTTTTGAGCATGATAAATTCATCCTAGAAATGATTTAGAATCATTCAAAATTGATTGGATCAATTTCGGACTAAAACGGACAAAATACCATATAAGGGTAATTTGGTAATTTCACTTGAATTTGATTCAATTGAAATTTTATTTCATTATTTGATTATTGGGTTATTAAATAAATATGTTTATTTAATTAATCCAAGAAAAAGTTTTGAAATCGGAAAATAACGATTTTCCCGCTTCCGCTGCGTTACCGGATTCACCCGTATAAAACCCCTTCAAAATGGTATCAGAGCGAGTCTGATTCTAGGCCATGTAAAATGATTGGCTATATTTTAATCATCCTTCCTTGATATTATGCATGTTTATTAGGATCTAACCGGTTGGTTAGATTTAGGGTGTATGACACTTAGCGGAAAATCCCTGTAAATAAGGTTTTATTGTAATAATGTATTTGATGCATGTTATATGTTCCGTCTCGTCAATACGTTTTATGAATATCTCTTTGTGACTACATCCGAGACCGTGCCTCTGCTGTGAGGGTGTAGCCGATAAAGATTTATTTATACCGAACGTATATCAGATACTAGGTAAATTCAAGTAAAAGCGGAATTCTGAACGTGCCCTAGCTGTCAGAATTACGTGAGTAACTTGAGTTTATCATTGACGAGTTTAACCTTGGTACGTCTCCTTGTGGGCCTGCCTCCGCAGCGACAACGAGAAACGGCCAAGACCGGGTATTTAGGAGTCACTGTTAAGTGATTGACAAGTGAGTTGTCTACCTGATGAATATACGTAAGCGAGACCGTGCCTCTGCTGTGAGCTGAAATATATTCACGGGGTCCACTTTTCACTGTTTATATTTAATTTAATTATTGAATATTTATGTTCTGTGTTGGGATTACAGTAATGCATGATTTAGTGGGAGGGGCATATTAGATTAAAAATCCATGATCTAGTTTATGCTTATGATATTATATGAAACTGCTTTATATCTGCTAACCGTTTTTCGTAATCTATATGATAGATTTGCGATGGCGGGTCAATCCACAAACCAGTTTGCGCGTATGCTAGATGCGAACAAACTGAAAGGCGCTGAGAACTTTACAGACTGTGAAATGGATTTGAGGATTGTCCTCGATTCCGAGAAGTTGGGATATGTACTTGAGGGCCCTTTGCCCCTTGCAGTGGGTGAGGAGGCTTCGGAAGAGGAACGCCGAGTTTTTGAAACTTGGAAGGATGATGACTTGAGAGTCAAATCATACATCCTCAGTTCGCTCTCTCCGAAACTCAAACAGCAATACTATGGTATGATTGATTCCTACAGTATGATGACGCGATTAAGACAATCGTTTGAGAACCAAGAACAAGTGATTGTTCATAAAGTCGCCATGGAACTGTTCCATGCGCGTCTCGATGAGGGGCAAAGTGTTAGCCCACATGTTCTTCATATGATCGATTTGATCGATCAATTGAGGCAACATAATCTCATCCTCAATGACATTCTCGGGAGGAGTGTCATTCTTGGTTCTATGCCAGCTTCATTCCGACAGTTTGTGATGTACTTCAACATGCACGGGATTGTCTGCACCTACCATGAGCTACATAGGATGTTGCTCACGGCAGAGGAGGACCTTAAGAAGGGCTTACCAACACGCCCTCCTAGATCTACTTCACTTTCAGCTTCTTCCCAAGGAATGTCCAAGGGAAAGAACAAGAAGGGGAAGAAGAAGAAGAAGGCAGTTGGGCCTCAACAGCAGCCGAAGATAGCCAAGCCCAAAAGGGCTTCTGAGGACAAATGCCACCACTGCGGCAAGGTCGGGCACTGGAAGAGAAACTGTCCAGATTACATTGCCCAATTGAGGAGGGAGAGAGCATCGACATCAGGTACTTTTATTTTTCCAGTTATTGATATATCTTTGGCTTGTGAAGCCGTAACATCCAACTGGATTTTAGATTTTGCTTGTCCCATTCACATTTGCAATTCGTTGCAGGTGCTGAAGGAAAGTAGGAGGCTGAAGTCTGGAGTGATGCAGTTGCGATTCGGGAGTGGAGACTCACTGGATGCAGTTGCAGTGGGAGTATGCGAGATCTCATTGCCGAATGGGACACTTTTATTAAATGATTGCTATTTTGTGCCAGGATGTGTGGCTAATATTATATCCCTTTTTGTATTAGATACAGAAGGCTTTTGTATTAATATTAAGAATAGTTCTTTGTATTTATATGATAAAAATAATATTCAGATCCTTAGTTGTCCAAATATGCATGGTCATTATACACTGCAAACATCAAAAGATATATTAACTTCTGGAATTAATAAACGTAGATTACCTGATATTAATAATACTGAACTCTGGCATATGCGGCTAGGTCATATTGGGGCTAAACGCCTTAATCAAATGGTTAGGAATGGTTTGATACCAGATCTCACCATTGAATCCTTTCCAACCTGTGAATCCTGTATTCAAGGTAAAATGACTAAAGCTCCATTTTCTGGTGTTAGACACCGAGCCACAAACTTACTGGAACTCGTACATTCTGATGTATGTGGTCCACTAAGTCAAACTGCTCACAGTGGTTATTCATACTTCGTTACCTTTACCGATGATTTATCATGGTACAGTTATGTCTATTTGATGCGACATAAATCGGAAACCTTTGAAAAGTTCAAAGAATTCCGAAATGAAGTAGAAAAACAAACTGGGAAATATATTAAATGCCTTCGATCTGATCGAGGTGGCGAATATATGAGTGGTGAGTTCATTGATTATATGAAGGAGAATGGGATTCTCGCTCAATACACTCCTCCAGGTACCCCACAACACAATGGAGTATCTGAGAGGAGAAATCGGACTTTATTGGATATGGTCCGATCAATGTTGAGTTTCACAGATTTGCCCTATTATTTATGGGGCTACTCTCTCTTACCGCCGCACATCTTTTGAATAAGATTCCTTCAAAAGCTGTTCCTACGACACCGTATGAGATATGGTTCGGTAGGAAACCGAATCTTAATTATATTAAGGTTTGGGGTTGTCCTGCCTATGTCAGGGTTACTCAGCAAAGTAAGCTTTCGCCTCGAGGGCAAAAGTTTAGGTTTATTGGATATCCTCCGAATACAGGGGATATCTATTCTATGATACCGAGCATCGAAATGTATTCGTAGCTCGCTTCGCAAAATTTCTAGAAGTAGAATTTTTGTCTGAAGGTGGTGATCATAGACAGGTTATGCTTGACGAAGTACAACCTGAAAACAATGAACCAACGGAGGAACCTGAAGTTCAAGTAGATGAAGGACCTTCAACACACACACTCCGTAGGTCGCAAAGGGTATCTAGACCTCCTGAACGCTTGTATTTGATACAAGAAAAGAGTCTGGATGTTCTCTTAATAGAAGAGACAGATCCTTTCACCTATAGAGAATCGATGTTGGACATCGACTCCGTGAAATGGCAAAGTGCCATGAAATCCGAGATAGACTCAATGCATGAGAATCAAGTTTGGGACTTGGTTCCGCTTCCAGAGGGAATTGTTCCTATCGGCTGTAAATGGGTTTACAAGAGGAAGCGAGGGCCTGACGGTAAGGTTGAAACTTACAAGGCCCAACTGGTTGCAAAAGGTTACACGCAGCGACCTGGTGTCGACTACGATGAGACTTTTTCACCGGTTGCAATGCTTAAGTCTATTCGGATTTTGCTTTCTATAGCTGCGTATCATGATTACGAGATTTGGCAAATGGATGTCAAAATGACTTTTCTGAATGGATTTCTTGATGAAGAAATCTATATGGAAGGTTTCGCATCCAGCGAAAACTCGGGCATGGTATGTAAGCTTAAGAAGTCCATTTATGGACTCAAACAAGCTTCACGAAGTTGGAATCTTCGATTCGACGAGATTATTAGATCGTCTGGTTTTCTCAAGAATTCAGAAGAACCTGTGTGTATCAGAAGGCCAGTGGGAGCATGGTCGTATTTTTAGTCCTGTATGTTGATGACATCCTAATCATTGGGAATGATTTAGGAATGTTACAAAGCGTCAAAGCATATCTCTGTAAGAATTTCTCCATGAAGGACCTGGGAGAAGCTTCTTATGTTTTAGGGATAAAACTCTATCGAGATAGACAAATGAGGCTGATTGGGTTATCCCAATCAACGTACATAGATAAGATCTTGGAACGGTATAGTTTTGGTAACTGTAAGACAGCAAACATACCGTTCAGACATGGGATTCATCTTTCTAAGAAGATGTGTCCAAAACAGAAGATGAGAAGGTTAGAATGTCTAACCAACCTTATGCTTCGTGTTTGGGTAGCATAATGTATGCCATGTTATGTACGAGGCCTGATATTAGTTTCGCTGTTAGCGTAACTAGCAGATATCAGTCCAATCCAGGTAATGACCATTGGATGGCCATTAAACATATCCTAAAGTATCTTAAAGGTACTAAGGATAAGTTTATAATTTATGGAGGAAATGAACTGCAAGTTAACGGGTATACAGACTTCGATTTTCAATCGGATCCCGATGATAGAAAGTCTACATCTGGATTTGTCTTTACCCTTAACGGAGGTGCAGTATGTTGGAAGAGTTCCAAACAGGGATCTACAGATGATTCCACCACTGAGGCGGAATATATTACAGCTTCTGAAGCCGCAAAAGAGGCTGTGTGGATAAAGAACTTTATCACAGAATTGGGAGTTGTCCCAAGTATCGAGAATGCGATTCCGTTATATTGTGATAATACTGGAGCCATTGCGCAAGCAAAGGAACCGAGGGCGCATCAGAAGTCGAAGCATGTGGAACGCAAGTACCACATCATTCGAGAGATTGTGTCGCGATGGGACATTGTCGTGTGCAAGGTGCCGAGTGAAGACAACGTAGCAGACCCGCTGACGAAGGCCATACCTCCGAAGCTGTTTGATAAACACGTGGAGTCGATGGGTATTAGATACAATCGATATTGGCACTAGAGCAAGTGGGAGATTTTGTAGGGGTTGGTGCTCAGAGCGCCAATTCCCGGTTGTATTTTTGTTAAATACTTCTGTAAAACGTTATTATCAGTAATAATATATGCAGTTTCTATAATATAATACATTCTTATATATGGTAAAGACGTAATGACCTCAGAATGATTAGTCATGGTACAGTTGCAAAAGCGTCGCAACGAACATTGAGTCGTATCATGACGTTGTCATTCTCAGACAGTTCCTGGTCAAGGTTTACACTACTTGGTCAGTACAGTAAACCCGTTGAGACCGGTACAAGTCGTATACTGGAATATGTGATTCCAATGGTTTCTCAATGAACCATAAGTCTTGGAGACTGGTATAGACCTGTAGGTGTTTATATAGCGGATAAACACTGAACGACTCACCGAAGATTCTTAATGGATGGTACACCAACGTCAATAAGAATCTTCTTGGGTTGAGTAGCACTTGTGATTCTTAGACTTGAGATGCCATCGTGGGCACATGAGACATCTTCTACACTTAGATGGCAGTCACGTCACCGATCTATTTAGATCAGACCTCCGCCTGTTCGTTGGGTGTAGATAGATCCTCAGTGTGTCCTATGTGTGTCAAGATAGGATCCGTCAGTTCTGTGTACCAGAGCATAGGTAGTCCATACAATTAGCAATAAGATAAATCCATGGGCCCGTGGTAAAGTTTAGAAGCTAGTTCTAAACATTCTTATGAGAATTGCTAATAGAATAGTCGACTGGATAATCCCCATAGAGATTTGACGTTTATATCTGAATCTCTGGGATTTATCCGGATACCTGTGACGGAGGAATTATACATTTGCCATGACCTCGACCTGTGTGGTTCAGCGGGATTATCCGTGATCGTCATAATCTACGGGTGGATAGATTATGGACACGAAATTTGATTTCGTGACGGAAATACCTGAACCTAGAGAGTCTTCATAATGAAACATACTCGTAGAGCACTAGAGCAACATTAAATAAATAATATTGATTATTTATAAAGTCGTTTAAAGGTTAAACGCAAGATACGTGCAAAAAGGACCCGATAGTCATTTACGTAATTATTGTGTATTTACAATTAATACTTGATTAATTTAAATACACATTAATTAATAGTCAAAATGAGTTATTTGACTTTTATCCTAAATGAATATATGTTTTTTAATATTTAATGTAAATATTATACATATATTTAATATATTTGTATTTGATTAATTAATTAATTATTTAATTGTTAAATAATTAAATTAATTAAAATATAAATATTTAATGTTAGGATATTTGATTTGTAATGATTAAAGTTGCCATATTTGACTTAAATAAATATCTAATAAAGGTGATAAAAGATATTTATGCAAGTTGATTTACTAATAATGCAAATGAAATTGAAATTACAATTTTGGTGAATTTGGTTTACAAATTTCGGCCAAGGTGCAAATGTTGCACATATAAATTGTTTTTTCATTTTTCATTTCATTAACATAATACACTTTATCACAAACAAAATTCCATTGAAGAAAGGCAAAGAAAGAAAGTGAAGGAAGAAAAGAAAAACCAAAGAAAAGGCTTGGATTTTGTAAGTTTCTTAAACTTACTATTAGAAAGGAATTTGTTCCTTATGATCTAGGCTACCTCTCATGAGTTTCTTAAGTTATTCTTTTCTTTATTTCTTGTGGTTTTTGATGATGGAAATTTGTTTAAAAGTGTTGAGCATGTATGATGAACAAAGAGTGTAACTAGTGTAGTTATATGTATTCTTTTAAGGTTTATGAAACCATGTTGCTATTCTAGAGTTGTTGACCCACTCTTAAATGACCTAGATTTGATCTTGAGTTGTTTCATTGTGTTGAGACTTGAATTAGTTGAAAGATTGATGATTGAAACATTTGATTTAATGTAAATGTCCTAATTTGTCCAATTTTTTGAAATTGAAAAATTAGGGTTTGTAACCAATTCCAAATTTGGGGCTTTTGAGATATGTTGAGCATTTGGGTGTGTATTAGATGCATGCAAAGTTTCATGTTGATTAGATTTCATTAAGATGAGTTTTGAGACATGAAATGACCAAATGGTCAATATGCCCTCCAAATGGAGCTCACGGCAATGTGAGGGAATTTTGGGTTTTTTGTGGCTTATGATGTTTTGATGTTTTGAGCATGATAAATTCATCCTAGAAATGATTTAGAATCATTCAAAATTGATTGGATCAATTTCGGACTAAAACGGACAAAATACCATATAAGGGTAATTTGGTAATTTCACTTGAATTTGATTCAATGAAATTTTATTTCATTATTTGATTATTGGGTTATTAAATAAATATGTTTATTTAATTAATCCGAGAAAAAGTTTTGAAATCGGAAAATAACGATTTTCCCGCTTCCCTCTGCGTTACTACCGGATTCACCCGTTATAAACCCCTTCATATAACACACTGGAATTATTCATATACATGCACTACTCTAATCGTACATAAAACTTATCTTTACATTCTATATGCTTATTTGTCATGCCCAATCTCATTACATACATGCTAACAAAACTGTATCACACGTTGGCTTATTAACTCGTACATACTAATATTCTTATATATTGCATGAATTATAAACTTTCCTTTATATCACTAGTTCTATATTTTATTTCATTTATACTTTGATCTCATTCCCTAGGGTGTAGTTTTCTACAGCCCCCATACCCAAGTCTCAGATTATTATATTTATAACCATTAGCTCACGTTTCATATGAATGAATATACTTGTCATTCTTATAATTTTCGAGCTCAATTTTGCTAATCTTTTACTACTTACATACGTATACATATGTGTATATATATGTATATCCGGTTTCATGTCTACACATATACCTATAAAGTTTCTTTATATGTAAACAGTTTCCATGCATATAACTAAATACATCTTTATTATATTTCTAATTACGGACAATGTTAAATCTCTAAATATTGGCAGCATGAGTTACTTACCTGGCTAAGCGAATGCCCGTGATCCGGGTCCGATCTGCCAAAACAAATCACAACATCTGTCAGAACCGCTATTTGCGGAACTTTCTACTCATCTACAATAAACTACGGATTTTCTCGGAATACTCAAATCCTCACCGACTCTACGGTTTAAGTTTCATTACTCTAATACATGCTTACATACTATTCTAAACTAGCTAGATGAGTCATATTCTCACTTTACGCGTTTGCGGCAAAACCTGCGGAAAAGTTTCCGCAAATGCTACGGAAGGGTCTCGAACCCTCTGGACTAACCCAAAATTACCTAATTACCCTCGCAATATCATATTTACATCATAACTATACTTACGATCAACTACGCTCATTCGCGCGAGAAATTCTGTTTTACCGGAAACTCGCTAATTCTACCGGATCGATCATATCTCATCTGATTCTTCCCGAATTCCACCACATTTATCGTTTTAACATATTAAAACATATCCAATTCATCTCATGCAAATTCGTTACACTACGAAACTATCGGAAACATCCGAATACAAATCGATACACTTTGAAATATCAAATTCTAAACGGAGAGTCGTACCGAAATTCCGAGGCCATATTCGGACTTCCAACGGCCATATGAATGCGCTGGTGCGATTGGAATTTCGATCGGAGCTACTGTTCAACATGGGTTTACTGTTCACCGATGCTTTTCTCCTCGTTTTACGTGATTTTGACCGTTGATCGGTGAAATTGACTCCGCATACTCGTAGTACTCGTCGAGGGCTTCGATTTGGCGGGTGGCACGGCTCGTGAGACGAACAGACGAGCCGAGATTGACCTTCTCACGTGCGTGACTTCTCTCCTTCATTTCTCACTGCCGCCGGTGATTCAGCTCGTCGCCAGCCACCATCAGCTGCACGGTGGCCGGGTCTCTCGTTCTGGGTGGTCGCTCAGGCCGGCGGTGGCCGGCAAGCCGCCGGCGCGACCACAACACCAAAATGGTGTGAGAGGGGTCATGGGGGAAGGTGAGAGAGGTTTTGAGATTTTGCCCCATTTGTAATTTTTGGAAACCTTAAGGCTTTATATACCAGGCTGGAAAATATCATATAAGCCCTCGCGTAAATTACAAATCACCCCTTATTCTGGAACCTTCTGGAATATCGTAATTTCGGAGCCCTTCTGATGCGATTCTCGGAAAGTGTTCAACACGAAAGTTATTCGTCTCGGAAAAACCAATCCGATGGTCCAAAAATCAGCTTGATCGGAGTTATTTTGCTCTATTTATGACTAAAACCGTAAACTTTATGCGTTTTACGAAAATCACGCAACTGACATTTAATCCCAAAAGTTTTCCAACACGACGAAAATTCATAATATAAAATTCCAACTCATATAATCTCACTTAAACTCTTATTCTTCCTCATCATCATGCTCCGAGACTAAAACATCCGTTCGGAAAACTTCTAGAACAATTCTGAAAATCTGTGATGTTACACCTAACATCCAAAAAGGATAGCATTTTCCATAATACAACACAGATCATTGCAGTTCTTGCTGTTCCAATAAACTAGTAGGTGTTGAGAGAATTGATGCAATGAAAAAAATATATATTCCCAATTTCAGAAGCTGAGAACGAACCCATACCATTAGGATATTAACCCAATAAATTCCATTTAAGCTACACTTTTAATTTAACAAATTTATATCATTAAAAATATATATTACATATTATTTGAACCCGATCGGACCCATAATTTTTTGATCCGATCGGCGCGGGTTACACTTTCAAATTTCGGATTTCGAGTCTTTCCGACTTGCATAACCAACCCGACCCAACCCAACCCGTGAACCCCTAAAAGCAGAACGGGCCACACGTTTACAACACTCTCCCGTAGGCCCTACCATTTTAATTTCACACTATATAATAACCTATGGAAATGAATAATATCGTTTCATTAAAAATTTGTTAGTAAATCCAAAGGGACAAAATCTGATTTAAAATAGAGAGTATAATGTACTTATATTTAACTATCGTTCTTCACTTCGATGAATATACTCCAACCGATGAAATCCTT
>SKCR01035943.1:0-32390 GCA_019454045.1 Zanthoxylum bungeanum
TTATTATTAATTTAATGAAAATTATGGCATAAATATAAATTGATTTTTGGTAAATCAATTTTAATACAACACACAATTCTATCTCTCTAAAATCCTCTCTTCTCTCACGCCCAAAGACAGAAAAATGGACTGGTTTGGAATCAACTTTGGCGTGAACAAAGGGAAGCCAAGAGTGGTTTCTCATGGTGAGAAATCAAGTGCTAGCACACTTACAAGTCTTGCGAAGGTGGTAGGGAGGTTCAACCATGAGCCGGGATCCATCCAACGAAGCTAGGAGCTCAATTTCTTCACTCAAATTTCTGTTTTGCAGTGAGCATGGACTGGTTGCAGTAAGCTTACCAAAGCAGTACGTTTTTGGCTTGAATCATCTCCAAATCGACATAACCGATCAATGTGAGTATTCCGCTACCTCCGTTGATGTGTTCACACATAATTTCATGTCTTGGTTTGATCTTGGGACCTTAGAAAAATCCAACAGCGGAGGCAACAAAAACTTTTCTTTTCCTCTTCACTGTATTCGGCAGTTCACTGCCAGTGCTCACTGGTTTCGGCCTTTTGGATCAACTTCGCAAGCTCCAAGCTTCGTCGAATGATTCCCGGCTCATGGGTGGACTTCCCTATCACCTTCGCATGTCTCATAAATGTGCTAGGACATGAGATTTTACCACAAAATCCCACTATAAGCTTCCTATTTTCCTCCATTTCCACGGCAGTTCATTGCCAAGAACATAAGCAAAAGAGCCCTCAAATGGGTGAGAGAGAGAGAGAAGAAATTAAAGAGAGAGAGATGTAATTGTTACATTAAATTGGTAAATGATTTTCCATAAATCATATACATAATTTTTCCCTCCAAAAGTCAAAACCAATAAAGGCTCCAACCACTCCCATCACTCAATCACATCAATCACAAGTTGTCAAGTCACATCACTCAAAGTGACAAGTAATTTCACGCTTGATGAGACTAATGATTTGATGCTTGATTTGACTTGTGTGCCGCACTCGAATTCGAAATGCGAATGCGCTCGCAAATAATCCCGGGCTCGGATTCGCTAATTCCAAATTAATGAATTTTTCGTTACGACGCAATTAAATGATTACGCCTAGCGAAGTCACTATTCACGTAGCTAACGAATTAATTCTAAATTAATTCGTTTGGCCGAATTAAAATCTAATTTTAATTCCGCGTCGAAATCCAATTTCGTTTAATATATCAAATAAATTACTTTTTCGATTAATTCCAAATTAATCGTTATCTCTCTTTAATTGAAATTTTATCCCAGGTAAAATATCTCTACTATTAATCCCAGATTAATTTTCTCTCACTTCTAATTAATCCCAGATTAATTTAGAGTGCGAGTTATACGTCATCGGTGAATCTTTGGGAAGCGACCCATGAGATCCTCAGACATGTTGGTAGTAAATTCGGTTGTCGGACTATCCGAACACGTAAGTACCTCGTACTACGTTTATACCGATTTACAAGACAAGGTTGGCCTCTAGCAAAGCGCCATGCCTACCCAATTCTCCGGAATTATCCTTACACGAATAAAGGATATATATCAGGCATAGTATACGTAGTATTGCGTATTTCTGTCCAGTATCGGATGATCACGTGCTAGGCCTGGGGCTGGAATTGTGTCTACTCCGTAGGAAGCACATGTCGGATGTCTGGTAACTAGTCTCTATAATCGGATAAACATGACCTTGTCATTTTATCCCGATGACTACAGTACTTAAGAGTACGAGTACCGTATCCTACGTGACCATCATCTCCATATGACTGGAGTGACACTTCCATCTTGACATCACACCCAACACACTATGATTCTCAATATACCCAGCATTGGCGTACACAGAACCTGTTAAAGCCCTAGACGACCGCAACCAAAGTATATTGATTGTCGCAAGTATTAGCGGTGCAAGTCTCAGGTTAAGACCAAATACATCTACCCTGATTTCGGACTTCCATAGACACATAGTCATACTACCAATGGAATTCCAAGGGGGTCTATCTAGAGCGAAGCTGTTTCCCGTACCATCGGTAAAACACAACCTCCTATTACACTTGCATGAGTATCCTATACCCAAATATATGGGAACTATGCCTATGTGCCCTCACAACGCGCACAAGTGTAATACTTGTCTTTTACGTATTTATCGATGTCCAATCTCGATAATACTCTGACTAGGGATATTTAATAATTTATCTTTCGTAGACTGATACTGTCTCATAACCTTCTCGGTCCAGGAACAAATCATAGGGACCTCTCATAATTTATACATCTAGGTGATCTAATCACAAATGATAAGAGTGCAATCTCCTTTGTCACATAGTTAATTTGTACAACAACACAATAATCTGTACAAATAGTGACGCTATGGGTCATAATTGTCCAACAATCTCCCACTTGGCCTATAGCCAGTCACTCGAGTGTCTTACACCCGAACTATGTACAGTTGGCTCAAATTGCTGAGGAATGACTTTCGTCATCGGATTTCCATGATTATCGTCTGATGCGATTTATATGATCATCACATCGCCACGATGTATGATCCGAACGAATCAGATGAATAGTCGAAGTATTTATCTGGATCGTTGATGAGATCATTAATTCTTTAGCCTGTATTGACGCCTAGCTCAGCTGCTAAAAGAACTATATCTAATCTAATTAGATTATTATCGACCCAGAAGGCTTCTATTACCGCCTTAGCTGCAACAATAATCTGCATTTGTTGTTTATTCGGTAACAGTATCTTGCTTGGGAGATTTCCAGTTCACTATACCGTTATTCAAACTTTGTAGTACCGTTTGCGACTTGAAGTCATTTTATCGGTTAGAAAGCTTGCAGTGGTGATCCCAGTCACTTCAAGTTCTCCATCTCCATAGACTAAGACATCATCCTTAGTTCTCTAAGATACTAACGAATGTGCTTAACATCAATCCAGTGACTATCACTTGGATTGGCCTGTTTGTGACTTCATATGCTCAAAGCGTATGAGACACCAGGTTGCGTACATTTTTCAATGTACGAGTTCTCGGAGAATTTTCTCGAAAGCCAAGCTTTCACCGATTGTTATTTTATGGGAATATCATTTCCAAGAAATGACGTATGTTATCATTATTTTTATAGGATAGCCACTGTCAGTGCGCTCCCACTAACCCTATTATATACACAAGAATCATTTTGTTTTGAATTAAATCATAAACTATTATGATTACATCAAAACGATAATTCCAAGAACCTATGTTTGCCTCAATCCAAACATGGATCGAATAACCTGCAAACCTTGTTTGCTAGTTTTGGTAGGACAAAACCGACATGATGTTGTAAACATCCTCCAAAAGGTTTCCTTTTCAGGAAGGTGATTTTTCGTTAAGCTGGCATATTTCATAAATGAAACATGCAGCTTTAGCAAGAATCATCAAAATGGATTTACCGTGGCAACAGTTAAAAGGTTGAATCATAATCAACACAATATTGATAACGATACCTTTCTGCTAAAAGCCTAGCTTTATACGTTGGTATGTTGTCATCCATGTACGTCTTCCTTGAAGACTTATATAGTACCAATAGGCACAATGCCTTGCGGTACATCAACTAGTATCCAAACTTGTTGATATACATGGAATCCATTTCGGACTCATGACACTTTGTCATAATTAGGGAGTCGATACCTTGTATCACTTCCTCATACGTAGTCAGTTGGTATACCTTTATAAGATAGACATATTTATGAGGTGAGATCAGAAACTCATACCCCAGGTTGTTTTCTGACTCTCTCCGACATACGCGGTTCTTGTGTATACGAAGATTAATGGTAATAGTTTCATCCTTGATGAACTATTTGTGTTCCATTAGGAATCGGTGCCAGAAACAGTATTACTCCGATTTTCATCGAGTTTTACTATCCTCCCACTTACCACTGCATATCGGTATTCCTTTTAGGAAAACCGCATGGCGAGCAACAATCTAATTGTTCTCTTGTGAGTTGTATAAGTACTATATTTATCTTATCCCTAGGATAACCTACAATTGGCACTTATCCAATTTGGGTTTTAGTTTGGTATCATCCAAACATATGCCTAGCATACCCAAATATCAGGAAAGAGAAACCCGGTTCCTTTCCCGTTCATATCTAATATGAAATCTGTCAAACAGATTTTAATGGAACCTTATTCTAAATAAGTTCTTGCACTGTTTATGCGTATCAGTTGAAGGAAATGGTAGCTTAGAGTGACTCATGATAAGCCTTATCAAGTCTAACATAATTCGGTTACTCAGTTCGGACACACCGTCAACTTGACGTGTTCCGGGAGGAGTCCTCATTTGAAAGAATACTATAATCTTTTAAATATATAAGAAACGTATTGCTTAAGTATTTCCCATTACGGTCTTACCGTGACAGTTTAATACTTCAGCCGATCTGTTTGTCTATTTCGTGTCGAAAACTCTAAAAGTTTCTGATTTTTGTTCTTCAAAAGAAACACATAACCATAACGCGATGTCACATCCGTAAAGGTCACGAAATATTCAAATCCACATCTAGCCTAGCTAGACATGGGCCCACTTGCTTCACTATGAACTAGGGCTAACAGATAGGTGGCTTTTACACTTTGACCAAGTAAAGGTGTTATAGGCACATTGCCCAATAAACTAGATTTGTAGACTTTATTTGAATAGAATTAAATCAGTCCGAGTACCCACTCTTCAAAAGTATGGATATATGATTCTTGTTTAATTATGTCCCAAACAACAATGCCACAATATGTTTCTTCTGATCAAATCAGTTTGAGCTATTTGTTTGTCATTTTATATGTTTTAGATATTATTTATATTCAAAATATAAATTATGTTTTTCACATCTAATGTGTTTATCTCAATATCATCCTTATATAATGAAACACTTTAGTGTTCTAGAATATAAAGGTTCACCCGCAGCGGGTTAAACACTGATATGAAGATAATGTCTTTAGTCAAACTAGTTACATTATAACAATTTCCAAATTTAGGTACACACCTGAGGGTAGTTCCTAAATTAGGTCTCTACGGTTAAAACAGCGACTTTCGTCTCGTTTCCAATTCGCAGATAAATCCCAACTGAAGTCAGTATCCTGTACAAAACAGATTATGAACATCAATTTATATATATCACACTAAGTATCTATAATCCAATTTTAATACTAGTAGTGAATATATTTATGACAAACATATTTGAAGTTAGAGTCTTGCTTGTTCTTCAATTCTTTTATGTCTGCTTTGTCCAAACGGCAGTCACGCTTCCGCGATCCCGTTTGCCACATTTAGCAGACATTTTGGGATATGTCATTTATCATCCTAGAAGATTATAATGATTTTGCCTTTGCCCTTTTCATATTCCAGAAGCCTTTGGCCAAGCCTCGGGTTTCTAGAATATCGAAGTAAGATGCGCCTTGCGCCACTTGCCTAATTGCAAACTTTGACTTTATCTCCTTGAGAATAGTCATTAACTCTCCAAGAGTTTACTATTGCAATTTAGTACTTCTAAAATCTAAACATAGATTTATGAAGATCCTTCAATTTCATTATCATACTTTAAGGATCTAATCCTTAGTTTTGATTCAGAAATTGAAGATTCTACTGCGACAAGCTTAATGGATTAAGCACTAAAGTTATCATCGCATAAATCTTCCAAAGATTATGCTCTACTATTTGCTTAACTCCGGGCTTAGGCCTAATATGTTATTTTATCAAATAAAAAAACTTATTATTATTCCAGGACCATCTTGAAATTTATTCCCAATTTGAAAATTAAACCATTTTAACACATTTTCCCTAGGATTATGTTTTAAATGTCAATCTTTCAATTTTATCTTGATTCTAATAGTCCAACTATTTAATCAACGATTTATGTACTATTTATTATAATGATTACAATAGTCCAACTATTTAATCAACTATAATTTAATAGATTAAAATCAATTATATTGATTACTATAATCCAATTATAAAATCAACTATAAATGAATTGTTTGAATATAGTCCAACTATTAATTAAAACAACGTTTAAATATTAGTCCAACTAACATTTAAATTATAACGACGAATTGATATTTGATGTTGAGCGCGTTCTATGGCAAGTAATTAAACGAGTATTGCAATTCAATTCTTACCTCCCACTATTTTTCGGCGAGCTCTAACCCTCTGTCGAGTACTCGGGAAACCTTGTTTTCTATTGGGCTAGGATCCCGTTAAAATCACACAATCTTGACTTTGGCCGACAAATTGTATGATAATTAACAAGGTAGATCTCTAGATCGATTGGATCCAATCAATTCCTAGATCCGTAGTAGAGGGACATCCAAGTCCGAACATATATCTTTATATATGCCAATGTTGGTTTTTCTAAGGTCCCAAGATCAAATCAAGACATGAAATTATGTGTGAACACATCAACGGAGGTAGCGGAATACTCACATTGATCGGTAGAGTCGATTTGAAGACAAATGAACCCAAAAAACGCACTGCCAATGTAGCCCTACTGCATGCAGTCCATGCCTACAAAAACAGAAAATTGAATGAGAAAACGGAGCTCCTAGCTTCGTCGGATGGATCCCGTCTCATGGTCGAACCTCCCTACCACCTTCGCAAGACTTGTAAGTGTGCTAGCACTTGATTTCTCACCATGAGAAACCACTCTTAGCTTCCCTATTGCTCACGTTTTTCTGGTTCAAAAACCAGTGAGCATTGGCCCATTTGGGCGTGAGAGAAGAGAGAATTTGAGAGAGATGAAATGTTGTGTTAGTTAAAAATGATTTACCAAAAATCAATTTATATTTATGCCATAATATTATTAAATTAATAATAAAATTATGAACAAAACATGCAATGGCTTAGAGTGTCAAACACTCAATTTCCATGCAATAACATTGAGTGCATTGTACACTATCTACATGCATGACATTGAGTGCATGTACACTATCTACATGCAATGCATTAGAATGACATGTGTCATGTGGGCCCCATACGTTTCCAAATGAAAGTGGGCCCACGTGCACTCACGCGTTCGGGTTCGATATTTTCCGAAATACGAGTTACGTCGCGACGTTAATTCAATCGAATAATTGCGGCTACCGAAATTATTATTTACGTCGCTAACGAATTAATTCTAATTAACTCGTTTGCCCGAATTAAAATCTAATTTTAATTCCGCGTCGAAATCTAATTTCATTTAATATATCGAATATATTAATTATCGATCAATTCCAAATTAATCGTTCTCTCTCTTTAGACGACATTTTATCCCGGATAAAATATCTCCGTTATTAATCCTAGATTAATTTTCTTCTCTCTCTTCTATATAATCCCAGATTATTCAAGAGTGCAAGTGGTGTGTCATCGGTGGATTATCGGGAAGCGACCCATGAGATCCCCGAATAATCTGGCAGTAAATACGGTTGTCGGAGTATCCGAATCACGTACGTACCAAGTACTACGTTCTACCGATTTACGAGACAAGGTCAACTCCTAGCAAAGTACCAAGTCTACCTAATTCTCCGGACATATCCATTAAAGAATATTAAGATCTGTATCAAGCGTAGTATACGATTGTATTGTGCGTATCGGCCCAGTATCGGATAATCACGTGCTAGGGCTGGGGCTGGATAAGTGTCTGCCCCGTCCGAAACACATATCGGATGTCTGGTAACTAGTCTCTATAATCGGATATTCATGACCTGGTCATAATATCACGATTGGATGCGCATCACTGAAGAGCACTAATACCGTATCCTGCGTGACATCATCTCCAATATGACTGAAGTGATACTTCCGTCTTGACATCACACCCAATACTCTACGATTCTCTGATAAACCCAGAAGAGGTGAACACAGAACCAGTTAAGATCCCCCACCACCAAAACCAAAGTTTACCGATTGTCGTAAGTATTAGCGATGTAAGTCTCAGGTTAAGACTATACACACCTACCTTGATTTCGGCCTCCCATAGACACCTAGTCATAATACCAATGGGATTCCGAAGGGTCTATCCAGAGCGAAGCTGTTTCCCGTACCATCGGTGTGAAACACGACCTCCTATCGCACTTGCACAAGTATCCAATACTTATATATATGAGAACTATGCCGTTGTGCCCTCACAACGCGCACAAGTGCAATACTAGCCTATTCCGCATTATCGATGTCCAGTCTCGATAATACTACGGCTAGGGATATTTAATGATTAATCCTTCGTGGACTGATACTGTCTCATATCATCTCAATCCAGGAACTAATCATAAGGACCTCTCTTCATTTATATATCTATGGTGATCTAATCACAAATGATGAGAGTGCAATTTCCTTATTACATAGTTAATTTGCTACAACAACACAATGATCTGTGCAAATAGTGACGCTATGGGTCATATTATCCAACAATCTCCCACTTGGCACGTAGCGAGTCACTCAAGTGTCCTACACTCGAACTATGTTGTAAGGTTCGCTCAAATTGCTGAGAAAAAGGTTTTCGTCAGCGGATTTGCTTAATTATCGTCTGACGCGATTTACACGATCATCACATCGCCATGATGTATGATCCGAACGAATCAGATGATATAGAAGTATATATCTGGATCGTCGATGAGACCTTTAATTCCTTAGCCTATGCTGACGCCTAGCTCAGCTGCTAACAGAACTTTATCTAATCTTATTAGATTTATTTTCGACCCAGATGGTCTTCTATTGCTGCCTCAGCTTGCAGCAATAATCCGCATTTGTTGTTTATTCGGCAACAGTTATCTGCTGGAAGATTTCCAGCTCACTGTCCCTGTTATTCAAACTTTATAGTACCGCAGTATTTAATTGTTTGGAAACTTGCAGTGGTGATCCCAGTCACTTCAAGTTCTCCTTCTCCATAGTTTAAGACAGCATCTTTAGTTCTCTCCGATACTAACAGATGTTCTTAAACTTCAATCCAGTGACTGTCACTTGGATTGACCTGATTGTGACTCCATATGCTCGAAGCGTATGAGACACCAATACAAGTACATTTTAAATGTACAATTTCCCAGAGGTAACAATCTCCAAATCTATCCCAGTAGATTTATTCCTTGAATAAAGGTTGTTACTCCCCAGAATTCTACGGAGAATTTCTATTGAAAGCCAAGCTTTCACCAATTGCTTTATGGGAATTTCACTGTCAGTGCGCTCTCCCACTAACCTCCTTATATACACAAGAATTATTTAGTTTTGAATCAAATCATAAACCATTATGATTATTTCAAAATAACAGTTCCAAGAACCTTATGCTTGCATCAATCCAAACATGGATCGAATAACCCGCAAACCTTGTTTGTCGGTTATACAAAATCGTCAGGATGTTGAAAGCATCCTCCAAAAGGTTTCCTTTTCAAGAAAAGCGATTTTGATCTGTAACTGACATATTCCATAAATGAAATATACAGATTATCAACAAGCATCTTCAAAATGGATTTACCATGGCAACAGGTAAAAGGTTGAACCGTTATTAACACAATGTTGATAACGATACCTTTTTCGTCAAAAGCCCTGCTTTGTACGTTGGTATGTTGCCTTCCATGTATGTCTTCCTTGAAGACGTTTAATGTACCATAGGCAAAATGCCTTGTGGTACAACAACTAGTATCCAAAATAGTTGTTATACATGGAATCCATTTCGGTTTCATGGCACTTTGCCATATTAGGGAGTCGATACCTCGTATCACTTCCTCATACGTAATCAGTTGGTGTACCTTAAAAGATTAAAATCTTTATGAGGTGAGATCAGAAACCCATACCCAGGTTGTTTTCTGACTCTCTCTGATCTACGCGGTTTCTTGTGTATTTGAAGATTAATGGTATAGATTCATCATGATGAACTATTTGTGTTCCATTAAGGACTTCGTGCTTTGAATAGTATTACTCCGATTTTCATCGAGTATCACTATCCTCCCACTGACCACTGCATATCGGTATTCCTCTCAGGAAAACCGCATGGTGAGCAACAATCACATTGTTCTCATGTGGGATTTATAAGTACTATACTTAAGGTTTCCCTTAGGATAACCTATATTGGCACTTATCCAATTTGGGTCCTTAGTTTGGTATCATCCAAACGCTATGCTTGGCATACCCAAATTATCAGGAATGAGAAACCTCGTTTCTTCCCTGTTCATATCCTATATGATATCTGTCAAACAGATTTATATGGAACCTTATTCTAAATAAGTTTTGCACTGTTAATACATATCCGGTTGAAGGAGATAGTAGCTCAGAGCGACTCGTGATAAACCTTATCATGTCCAACAAAATTCGGTTTTTGGTTCGGACACACCGTCTAACTAACGTGTCTCGGGAGGAGTCCTCATATGAAAGAATACCGTACTCTTTCATTTATATGAAACTTACTGCTTAAGTATTTTCCATTTCGGTCTTACCGTGGCGGAATAACACTATAGCCGATCTTTTTGTCTACTTCGTGTCGAAACTCTAAAGTTTCCGATCTGTGTTCTTCAAAAGAAACACATAACCACAACGTGATGTCACATCCGTTAAGGTCACGAAATATTCATGTTCACATCTAGCCTAGCTAGATATGGGCCCACTTACTTCACCATGAATAGGGCTAACAGATCGGTGGCCCTTTTACTATTACCAAGTAAATAGTATTTTAGGTATTTAACCTAATAAACTAGATTCGTAGACCTTATTTGAATAGTCAAATCAGTCCTAGTATCCACTCTTCAAAAAGTGTGGATATACGAGTCTTGTTTAATAAACTAGATTCGTAGACCTTATTTGAATAGTCAAATCAGTCCTAGTACCCACTCTTCAAAAGTGTGGATATACGAGTCTTGTTTAATTGTGTCCCAGACAACAATGCCACAAATAAGTCTCTATTGATCAAATCAATTTGAGCTATTTATTTGTCATTTATATGTTTGAGATTTTATTTATATTCAAAATATAAATTATGTTATTACATCTAATGTATTGTCTCAGTATCATCTTTACATAATGAAACACTTTAGTGTTTTAGAATATAAAGGTTTTATCCGCATCGGATTAAACACTGATATAGAGATAATGTCTCTAGTCTAACTAGTTACATTATAACATTTCCTAATTTAAGTACATACCCAAATGGTAGTTCCTAAATTTAGGTATATGCGGTCGAAACAGCGACTTTCGTCCCGTTTTCCGATTTGCAGAGAAATCTCGGCTTGAAGCCAGTATCCAGCTCACAGCGGATTCTGAACGTCAATACATATATTTTATGTACCACACTAAGTATTTAAAATCTAATTTAATACTAGTTGTGAACATAACTTTGACAAATATTTTTAAAGTTAGAGCCTCGCCCTTTCTTTAATTCCTTCGTGTCTTCCATATCCAAATGGTAGTCACTTTGAGATATGTCAATTATCCTTTTCAATATTTCACAAACCTTTGGCCAAGCCTTGGGTTTCGGAATATCGAAACGATGTGCACCTTGTGCTACATGCCCTAATTGCATACTTTGACTTTTCTCCACTAGAATAGTCAATTAATTCTCCAAGAATTATTAATTGCAATTTTAATACTTTAAATCTAAAGATAGATTTATTGTAAGTATATTAATTAAGCACTAAAGTCATCATCACATAAATCTTCCAAAGACTTATGCTCTACTATTTGCTTAATTATGGGCTTAGTAATAATAAGTTATTTTATCAAATAAATTAACCTATTATCTATTCCCAATTGAAAATTAAATCATTTAAAAATTTAATCCAAGGATATATATTTTAAATATTCAACATTTTCAATTCTTTACTTGATTTTAATAGTCCAACTATTTAATCAAATTATTAAGGTACTATTTATTATAATGATTACAATAATCCAATTATTTAATCAACTATAATTTTAATATTGATTACTATAATCCCATTATAAAATCAACTATCATTTAATTCAATTATATGATTACTATAATCCAATTATAAAATCAACTATAATTTTAATATGATTACTATAATCCCATTATAAAATCAACTATCATTTATTCCATTATATTGATTACTATAATCCAATTATAAAATCAACTATTATTGAATGAGTTGTATATAGTCCAACTATATATATAATTAAAACAACATAAAATATTAGTCCAACTAATACTTTTAATAAATGTGACGAGAAAAATATAAATGAGCGTGTTTAGCGAGTAATTGAACGAATGTTGCAAATTCAATACTTGCCTCCCACTATTTTTCGTCGAGTCTCTAACCCTCTGTGGAGTACTCGGGAAACCGTGTTTCCTAGTGGGCTAGGATCCTATTAAATAACACACAACCCTGACTTTGGTCAATAAAAAGCTGTATGCTATTTAACTAGGTAGATCTCACAGATCAATTGGATCTCATCCAATTCCTAGATCCGGTTAGGTGGACATGCAAGTCCGAAACATATGTATAATGTCAATGTATCCAATACATTTTCCTAACCATATCCTCCGAATCATCTAGGCTTGGCTTTGGCCAAAAACAAACCTAATGATTCCAGTTAAGCAGGACCCATTGACGAGGAAAGTTTCGTAATCAATGTCATTGGACAAAAAGTTATCTGACTTTGGCCAATAAAAATCACGATTTGGACAAGACACCGATATGCAACAAAATTCTCATGATTCAAGTACATCCTTGATTGACAAAGGTCTTGACTTTGGTCAAAAACAAACCAATGCAAACTTCGGATCTTGAACAAGAATCATTCAATGGAAGGATATTTGCTTAATATAGATTGAGGGATTTTTTCGCGTGCAAATTGGCTACCAATTTAATTATCTTTGTTAAGGTCTCATCATCATACACCCTTAAATATGCATTCTAAATACATAATAAAGCGAGTATGAAATAAAATAATAATGATATGCGGATGGATACTTTACACATTGATCCTAGATCAAATCTCTCCCTTTCTCACTCAAGCTAGCACTTGTACTATTTCTACCCGTTACACTACACTTCTAAAGAAACCTCATATACATAGAGGGGAATAGGTGAGAAGAGAATACAAAGAGAAAGAAGGTGATAAGGCTGGACACGCAGGTCCAATTAATAAATCGAATTTATTACAACAATTTCTAAAATTGCCCACCCGACTAATATCCATCCGATATACATTATTCATTCAACACAACCACGTATTCACACACATAAGCATGCTATCAATCAATCAATCAAATTAATTAATCTGATAATTAAGTGATCATCCAATGTTCAAACAACGATTTGATTTTGTTCGAGTCAAACTCGTTTTTGCGAATAAGTACTTAAAGTACGAATTCATGAATTAATTAAACTACATCATTAAATCTAATTTAACATGTATTTAATACTAATTCACTATTCAATTCCAAATTAAATATTACACTTTATTTAATAAACCTTTTACGATTTAAATTCCAAATCTAATCGTAATGCGTCTCAAAGACCGATTAACGTCCAACGTCAATTCAATTAAAGTCCAATGGGCTTTTGATTGATTTCTTAAGGCGTGGACTTTTGGTCAACTCGGGTCAAACCGATAACCAAAGTCCAATCCGGGATTTACCCCATAAGCCCATAAATCAATCTTGGCCCATTAGGCCCAATTGAACATTAAAGGTTCATTAGTCGCAATTGGGCTTTATGGTTAAGGTTTTGGGCCCAATTGGATCCAATCCACTTGGCCTAAACCAAACTTGATAAATCAAGCCCAATAGGCCCAATTACAACTTTAAATTCTAATTTCCAAAATTAGGCCCAATTAATTAAATCCAAAAATCCAATTTTCACAATTTAATTACCAAAAGTGCATTATATGATTAATCAACTAAATCAACATTTCCAAAACACTAAATTAGTCCAATTAATCATACTTAATTCATTATTACATGTCAAACACACATAATGAAAAATCAAACCCATTACATGCTTTCACACTCTCGGCCAAGGAGGGATTTTGTGTCCGATTGGTTTCGATCCAATCGAACCTACAATCGACATCAAATCACCATCCAATTTGATTTTATACACATCCAATGTCACAAAACCAAAATTCCAAGACAACATTAGGGCATATCCAATTCGGCCAACATAGATTTATTTGGGGTTTTTGTCCAATTCGAAATCCAATCCAATTCGATTCAAATTAACGTCAACCTAATCGATTCTAACTCATCAATGAATAAAAAATCAAAAATCCAAGATCCAAAATTCATCACACATTCGGCCATGGCACAATATTTGGGGAAAATAATTCCAAATCATTTTTCATCAAATTAGTCCAACCAAAATGAATTTAAAACATGTTATAAGCATACTCAAACAAGCAATTTATTCAAATCATGCTCAACAAACATTTACCCAAATTTTAAGCCCTACATTTTTCATGCTTGCAACATTAGCTCTTGATGCCATTGTTGGTTTTTCTAAGGTCCCAAGATCAAATCAAGACATGAAATTATGTGTGAACACATCAACGGAGGTAGCGGAATACTCACATTGATCGGTAGAGTCGATTTGAAGACAAATGAACCCAAAAAACGCACTGCCATGTAAGCCTACTGCATGCAGTCCACTGCCTACAAAAACAGAAAATTGAATGAAGAAAACGGAGCTTCTAGCTTCGTCGGATGGATCCCGTCTCATGGTCGAACCTCCCTACCACCTTCGCAAGACTTGTAAGTGTGCTAGCACTTGATTTCTCACCATGAGAAACCACTCTTAGCTTCCCTATTGCTCACGTTTTTCTGGTTCAAAACCAGTGAGCATTGTGCCCCATTTTGGGCGTGTGAGAGAAGAGAGCATTTGAGAGAGATGAAATGTGTTTGGTTAGTTAAAATGATTTACCAAAAATCAATTTATATTTATGCCATAATATTTATTAAATTAATAATAAAATTATGACACAAAACATGCAATGGCTTAGAGTGTCAAACACTCAATTCCATGCAATAACATTGAGTGCATTGTACACTATCTACATGCAATAACATTGAGTGCATTGTACACTATCTACATGCAATGCATTAGAATGACATGTGTCATGTGGGCCCCATACGTTTCAAATGAAAGTGGGCCCACGTGCACTCACGCGTTCGGGTTCGATTTTTCCGAAATACCGAGCTTACGTCGCGACGTTAATTCAATCGAATAATTGCGGCTACCGAAATTATTATTTACGTCGCTAACGAATTAATTCTAAATTAACTCGTTTGCCCGAATTAAAATCTAATTTTAATTCCGCGTCGAAATCTAATTTCATTTAATATATCGAATATATTAATTTATCGATCATTCCAAATTAATCGTTCTCTCTCTTTAGACGACATTTTATCCCGGATAAAATATCTCCGTTATTAATCCTAAATTAATTTTCTCTCTCTCTCTCTATATAATCCCAGATTATTCAAGAGTGCAGTTGTGCGTCATCGGTGGATTATCGGGAAGCGACCCATGAGATCCCCGGATAATCTGGCAGTAAATACTACGGTGTCGGAGTATCCGAATCACGTACGTACCAAGTACTACGTTCTACCGATTTACGAGACAAGGTCAACTCCTAGCAAAAAGTACCAAGTCTACCTAATTCTCCGGACATATCCATTAAGAATATTAAGATCTGTATCAAGCGTAGTATACGATTGTATTGTGCGTATCGGCCTAGTATCGGATAATCACGTGCTAGGGCTGGGGCTGGATAAGTGTCTGCCCCGTCCGAAACACATATCGGATGTCTGGTAACTAGTCTCTATAATCGGATATTCATGACCTGGTCATAATATCACGATTGGATGCGCATCACTTTAAGAGCACTAATACCGTATCCTGCGTGACATCATCTCCAATATGACTGAAGTGATACTTCCGTCTTGACATCACACCCAATACTCTACGATTCTCTGATAAACCCAGAAGAGGTGAACACAGAACCAGTTAAGATCCCCCACCACCAAAACCAAAGTTTACCGATTGTCGTAAGTATTAGCGATGTAAGTCTCAGGTTAAGACTATACACACCTACCTTGATTTCGGCCTCCCATAGACACCTAGTCATAATACCAATGGGATTCCGAAGGGTCTATCCAGAGCGAAGCTGTTTCCCGTACCATCTACGGTTGAAACACGACACCTCCTATCGCACTTGCACAAGTATCCAATACTTATATATATGAGAACTATGCCGTTGTGCCCTCACAACGCGCACAAGTGCAATACTAGCCTATTCCGCATTATTGATGTCCAGTCTCGATAATACTACGGCTAGGGATATTTAATGATTAATCCTTCGTGGACTGATACTGTCTCATATCATCTCAATCCAGGAAAAACTATCATAGGGACCTCTCTTCATTTATATATCTATGGTGATCTAATCACAAATGATGAGAGTGCAATTTCCTTATTACATAGTTAATTTGCTACAACAACACAATGATCTGTGCAAATAGTGACGCTATGGGTCATATTATCCAACAGCCAATACATCCAATGTATTACCTGACTTTTTCCTCTGAATCAACTAAGCCTTGGCTTTGGGCAGAACAAACTTAGTGATCCCAGTTAAGCGTGACCCATTGACCATGGAAAGCTTCGTAATCAATGTCGAAGGACAAGAAGTGGTCTTGACTTTGGCCAACAGACCACAACTTGGACAAGACACTGATATGGAACAAAGCTCTCATGATTCAAACACATCCTCGACAGACAAAGGCCTTGATTTTGGCCAACAAACCATTGTCGTCTTAGATCTTGAGTAAGAATCACTCAATGGAAGGAAAAATGCTTAATATTTTGATGGGTTTTTTCGAGTGCAAATTGGCAACCAATTTATTATCTTTGTTAAAGTCTCATCATCATACACCCTTAAACATGAATTCTAAATACAAAATAAAGCGCGTATAAATAAAATAATAATGATATGCGGATGGATACTTTACACAATGATCCTAGATCAAATCTCTCTCCCGCTAGCACAAGTATTTGCTTATACCGTTACACTACACTTCTAAAGAAACCTCATTTACATTTAGGGGAATAGGTGTGAGAAGAGATACAAAGAATATGGATGTAATAAGGCTGGGACACACAGGTCCAATTAATAAATCAAATTATACAACAATTTCTAAAATTGTCCCACCCATCTAATATACATCTGATATACATTATTCATGCATCGCAACCATGTATTCACACAAGCATGTTATCAATCAATCTAATCAAATTAATTAATCTGATAATTAGTGATCATCCAATGTTCAAACAACGATTTGATTTTGTGTGAGTCAAACTCGTCTTTGCGAACAAGTACTCAAAGTACATATTCTCGAATTACATTAAACTACATAATTAAATCCAATTTAATATGCATTCAATTCTAATTCGCTATTTAATTCCAAATTAAATACTACACTTTATTAATGAACATTTACGAATTAACTTCCAAATTTAATCGTTACGGGTCTCAAAGCCCGATTAACGTCCAACATCAATTTAATTAAAGTCCAATGAGCTTTTAATTAATTTCTTAAGGCGTGGACTTTTGGTCAAACCGAATAACCAAAATCCAATCCGGGAGTTACCCCATAAGCCTAGAAATCAATTTAGGCCCATTAGGCCCAATTGAATTTTAAAGGTCCATTAAGTCGCATTTGGGCTTTATGGATGCGGTTTTGGGCCCAATTGGATCCAACCAATTTTTCCTAAACCCAATTTTGTACAACAAAGCCCAATTAGCCCAATTAGCCCAATTACAACATTAAAGCCCAAATCCAATTTTAAGGCCCAATTAATTAAACACAAAAAATCCAATTTCACATTTAATTAACCTAAAGTGTATATCGTGATTAATCACCCAAATTAACATTTCTAAAACATCAATTTATATAATTAATCATGCTCATTTTCCTCATCACGTGTCCAACACATTTTGATTAAAATCAAACCCAATTACATGCTATATCATTCTCGGCAATGGAGGGATTTTGTGTCCGATTCGGTTTCACTCCAATTAATTCCACAATCGACATTAAATCAACATCCTCAATCGTTTCAAGTCATCCAATGATCAACGAAATAAAAAATCACCAAGATATATAGGGCTATAACTCTCGGCAATTAGGGTTTATTATGCCAAATTACAAATCCAATCCAATTGAACCAAATTCAACATTAAATCAACATTCCCTAATGATTTCCAACACATCTAATGAATCAAAAAATCAAAATTCCAAGACATTATGGTTCATCAACCATTCGGCCAAGCCAACCGTTTTTGGGGAAAATTGTTCCAAATCAATTTTCTTGAAATTGATCAAATCAAACTTCAATTAAACATGTTTTAAGCATACTCAATCATCCAATTCAACCAAATCATGTTTGAAAACATTTTACCCAAATTTTAAGCCTTAAACTTTTCATGCTAAAACCTTGCTCCGATACCATTGTTGGTTTCTATTAAGGTCCCAAGATCAATAATAAGCATGAAAACATGTGTGAATAACAATCGCGAAGTTGTGGAATACTCACATCGATTGGTTGAGCGACGCGGAGGCAACAAAAAATTTTCTTTTCCTCTTCACTGCATTCGGCAGTTCACTGCCAGTGCTCACTGGTTTCGGCCTTTTGGATCAACTGCGTCAAGCTCCAAGCTTCGTCGAACGATTCCCGGCTCATCGGTGGACTTCCCTATCACCTTCGCATGTCTCGTAAGTGTGCTAGCACTTGAGATCTCGGTAATTGTTACATTAAATTGGTAAATGATTTTCCATAAATCATATACATAATTTTTCCCTCCAAAAGTCAAAACCAATAAAGGCTCCAACCACTCCCATCACTCAATCACATCAATCACAAGTTGTCAAGTCACGTCACTGAAAGTGACAAGTGATTTGACGCTTGGTGCGACTAATGATTTGACGCTTGATTTGACTTGCGTGCCGCATTCTAATTCGAAATGCGAATGCGCTCGCAAATAATCCCGGACTCGGATTCGCTAATTCTAAATTAACGAATTTTCCGTTGCGATGCAATTAAATGATTACGCCTAGCGAAGTCACTATTCACATCGCTAACGAATTAATTCTAAATTAATTCGTTCGCCCGAATTAAAATCCAATTTTAATTCCGCGTCGAAATCCAATTTCGTTTAATATTTCAAATATATTAATTTATCGATTAATTCCAAATTAATCGTTATCTCTCATTAATTGATATTTTATCCCAGATGAAATATCTCTACTATTAATCCCAGATTAGTTTTCTCTCTCTTTTAATTAATCCCAGATTAATTTAGAGTGTGAGTCATACGTCATCGGTGAATCTTTGGGAAACGACCCATGAGATCCCCAGATATGTTGGCAGTAAATTCGATGGTCGGACTATCCGAACACGTAAGTACCTCGTACTACGTTTATACCGATTTACAAGACAAGGTTGGACTCTAGCAAAGCGCCATGCCTACCCAATTCTCCGGAATTATCCTTACAAATATAAAGGATTTATATCAGGCGTAGTATACGTAGTATTACGTATTTCTGTCCAGTATCGGATGATCACGTGCTAGGCCTGGGGCTGGAATTGTGTCTGCCCCGTACGAAGCACATGTCGGATGTCTGGTAACTAGTCTCTATAATCGGATAAACATGACATTGTCATTTTATCCCGATGAATGCAGTAATTTAGAGTACTAGTATCGTATCCTACGTGACCATCATCTCCATATGACTGGAGTGACACTTCCATCTTGACATCACACCCAACACACTATGATTCTAAATATACCCAGCATTGGCGTACACAGAACCTGTTAAAGCCCTGGACGACCGCAACCAAAGTATATTGATTATCGCAAGTATTAGCGGTGCAAGTCTCACGTTAAGACCAAATACACCTACCCTGATTTCGGACTTCCATAGACACATAGTCATACTACCAATGGAATTCCGAGGGGGTCTATCCAGAGCGAAGCTGTTTCCCGTACCATCGGTAAAACACAACCTCCTATTACACTTGCATCAGTATCCTATACCCAAATATATGAGAACTATGCCTATGTGCCCTCACAACGCGCACAAGTGTAATACTAGTCTTTTACGTATTTATCGATGTCCAATCTCGATAATACTCTGACTAGGGATATTTAATGATTTATCCTTCGTGGACTGATATTGTCTCATATCATTCTCGGTCCAGGAACAAATCATAGGGACCTCTCATCATTTATACATCTAGGTGATCTAATCACAAATGATAAGAGTGCAATCTCTTTTGTCACATAGTTAATTTGTACAACAACACAATGATCTGTACAAATAGTGACGCTATGAGTCATAATTGTCCAACATGTAGTACCAATAGGCACAATGCCTTGTGGTACAACAACTAGTGTCCAAACGTAGTTGATTTACATGGAATCCATTTCGGATTCATGGCACTTTACCATAATAAGGGAGTCGATACCTTGTATCAGTTCCTCATACGTAGTCAGTTGGTATACCTCAATAAGATTGACATGTTTATGAGGTGAGATCAGAAACCCATACCCCAGGTTGTTTTTTGACTCTCTCTGACTTACGCGGTTCTTGTGTATTCAAAGATTAATGGTAATAGTTTCATCCCTGATGAACTATTTGTGTTCCATTAGGAATCGGTGCCTTGAATAGTAGTACTTTGATTTTCATTGAGTTTTACTATCCTCCCACTTACCACTGCATATCCGTATTCCTCTTATGAAATCCGCATGGCGAACAACAATCTAATTTTCCTCTTTTGAGATGTATAAGTACTATACTTATGGTTTCCCTAGGATAACCTACAATTGGCACTTATCCAATTTGGGCTTTAGTTTGGTATCATCCAAATATATGCCTAGCATTTCCAAATGTTCAGGAATGAGAAACCTTGTTTCTTTCTTGTTCATATCTAATATGAAATCTGTCAAACATATTATTATGGAACCTTATTCAAAATAAGTTCTGCACTGTTTAAAGCTTATCCATTGAAGGAAATGGTAGCTCAGAGCGACTCATGATTAACCTTATCATGTCTAACAAAATTCGGTTAGACAGTTCGGACACACTGTCAAAATGACGTGTTCCGGGAGGAGTCCTCATTGAAAGAATACTATACTCTTTCAGGTATATTATAAACTTAATGCTTAAGTATTTTCCATTACGGTCTTACCGTGACATTTTAATACTTTAGCCGATCTGTTTGTCTATTTCGCGTCAAAACTGTAAAAGTTTCCGATTTGTGTTTCAAAGAAACACATAACCATAACGCGATGCCACATCCGTAAAGGTCACAAAATATTCATATCCACTTCTAGCCTAACTAGACATGGGCCCACTTGCATCACTATGAACTAGGGATAACAGATTGGTGGCACTTGCACTTTTTTACCATGTAAAGGTGTTTTAGGCACTTTGCCTAATAAACTAGATTCGTAGACTTTATTTGAATGGAATCAAAACTGTCCGAGTACCCACTCTTCAAAAGTGTGGATATACGATTCTTGTTTTAGTTGTGTCCCAGACAACAATGTCCCAATTGAGTTTCTTCTGATCAAATCATTTTGAGCTATTTGTTTGTCATGTTATATATTTGAGATTTATTTATATTCAAAATATAAATACTGTTATTCACATCTAATGTGTTTATCTCAATATCATCTTTATAAAATAAAACACTTTAGTGTTCTAGAATATAAAGGTTCACCCGCAGCGGGTTAAACACTGATATAGAGATAATGTATCTAGTCAAACTAGTTACATTATAACAGTTTCTAAATTTAGGTACACACCCGAAAGTAGTTCCTAAACTTGGGTATCTACGGTTAAAACAGCGACTTTCGTCCCGTTTCCAATTTGCAGATATATCTCTATTGAAGTCAGTATCCTGCTCATAGCAGATTCTGAACATCAATACATATATTTTATGTACCACACTAAGTATTTAAAATCCAATTTTAATACTAGTAGTGAACATAATGTTGACAAACATATTTAAAGTCAGAGCCTTGCTCGTCTTCAATTCCTTCATGTCTGCTTTGTCCAAATGGCAGTCACGCTTCTGCGATCCTGTTTGCCACAATTTAGGCAGACATTTCGAGATATGTCTTTTTTCTTCCCAGAAGAATATAATGATTTTGCCTTTACCCTTTCAACACTCCAGAAGCCCTTGGCCAAGCCTCGGGTTTCTAGAATATCGAAGTAAGATGGGGCTTACGCTACTTGCCTAATTGAAAACTTTGACGTTGTCTCATTGAGAATAGTCATTAACTCTCCAAGAGTTATTTTTTGCAATTTAGTACTTCTAAGATCTAAAATAGATCTATGAGGATCCTTCAATTTCATTATCATACTTTAAGAAATTAAGGAGTCTACTGCGACAAGCTTAATGGATTAAGCACTAAAGTTATCATCACATAAATCTTCCGAAGATTATGCTCTACTATTTACTTAACTCCGGGCTTAGGCATAATATGTTATTTTATCAAATAAAGTAACTTATTAGTTTTCAGGACCATCCTGAAATTTTATTCCCAATTTGAAAGTTAAACCATTTAAATACATTTTCCCTAGGATTATGTTTTAAATGTCAATCTTTCAATTACATCTTGATTCTAATAGTCCAACAATTTAATCGACGATTTAGGTACTTTTTATTATAATGATTACAATAGTCCAACTATTTAATTAACTATAATTTAATAGATTAAAATCAATTATATGGATTACTATAATCCAATTATAAAATCAACTATAAATGAATAGTTTGAATACAGTCCAACTATTAATTAAAACAACATTTAAATATTAGTCCAACGAACATTTAATAGATATAACGAATGATATTTGAATGAGCGCGTATGGCAAGTAATTAAACGAATATTGCAAATTCAATTCTTGCCTCCCACTATTTTTCGGCGAGCCTCTAACCCTCTGTCGAGTACTCGGGAAACTGTGTTTCCTAGCGGGCTAGGATCCCATTAAATATCACACAATCTTGACTTTGGCCAACAAATTGTATGATAATTAACTATGTAGATCTCTAAGATCGATTGGATCCAATCCGATTCCTAGATCCGGTAGGGGGACATCCAAGTCCGAAACATATATCTTATATATGCCAATACATCCAATGTATTACCTAACCTTTTTCCTCTGAATCAACTAAGCCTTGGCTTTGGCACAACAAACTTAGTGATCCCAGTCAACCGTGACCCATTTACCATGGAAAGCTTCGTAATCAATGTCGATGGACAAGAAGTGCTCTTGACTTTGGCCAACAAACCACAACTTGGACAAGACACCAATATGGAACAAAGCTCTCGTGATTCAATCACATCCTCAACGGACAAAGGCCTTGACTTTGGCCAACAAGCCAATGCCAGTCTCGGATCTTGAGTGAGAATCACTCAATGGAAGGAAAAATGCTTCATATTTTGCGAGGGTTTTTCGAGTGCAAATTGGCAACCAATTTGTTATCTTTGTTAAGGTCTCATCATCATACACCCTTAAACATGCATTCTAAACACATAATAAAGCGCGTATGTAAAATAATAATGATATGCAGATGGATACTTTACACATTGATCCTAGATCAAATATCTTCATTTCTCTCTCCCGCTAGCACATGTATTATTTCTACCCGTTACATAACACTTCTAACGAAACCTCATTTACATTGAGGGGAATAGGTGAGAAGAGAATACAAAGAGTATGAAGGTGATAAGGCTGGACACGCAGGTCCAATTAATAAATCAAATTTATTACAACAATTTCTAAAATTGTCTCACCCATCTAATATCCATCCGATATACATTATTCATGCATCGCAACCATGTATTCACACAAGCATGTTATCAATCAATCTAATCAAATTAATTAATCTGATAATTAGTGACCATCCAATGTTGAAACAACGATTTGATTTTGCGCGAGTCAAACTCGTTTTGTGAATAAGTACTCAATGTACGAATTCTCGAATTAAATTAAACTACATAATGAAATCCAATTCAATTTGTATTTAATACTAATTCGCTATTTAATTCCAAATTAAATACTACAATTTATTAATGAACCTTTTACGACTTAAATTCCAAATTTAATCGTTATGGGTCTCAAAGCCCGATTAACGTCCAACGTCAATTCAATTAAAGTCCAATGGGCTTTTAATTAATTTCTTAAGGCGTGGACTTTTGGTCCACTCGGGTCAAACCGAATAACCAAAATCCAATCCGGGAATTACCCCATAAACCCATAAATCAATTTAGGCCCAATTAAACTTTAAAGGTCCATTTGTCGCATTTGGGCTTTATGGACGCGGTTTTGGGCCCAATTGGATCCAACCAATTTTTCCTAAACCCATTTTGGTACAACCAAGCCCAATTAGCCCATTTACAACATTACAAGCCCAAATCCAATTTTAAGGCCCAATATAATTAAATTACCAAATTCCAAATTCCCAATTTAATTACACTAAGTGTATTACATAATTAATCACTCAAATTAACATTTCTAAAACATTAATTTACACAATCAATCATGCTCAATTACAACAAAACATGTCCAACACATTTCATAAAAAATAAAACCCAAACATGCTTATCAACTCTCGGCTTTGGAAGGTAATTTTATGTCCGATTCGGTTTCAATCCAATTAATTCCACAATAGACATTAAATCAACATCCTCAATCGTTTCAAGTCATCCAATGATCAACGAAACAAAAATTACCAAGAATTTAGGGCACTCATGTATTCGGCCAACACAAGAAATTTGGGGAAATTTGTTCCAAACACAATTTCATCAAATTGATCTAATCAATCATCAATTAAAACAAATTTAAGCATACTAATTCATCCAATTTCATTATACATGCTCAAAATCAATTTTACCCAAATTTTAAGCACTAAATGAAATTTCATGCTCAACTTTGCTCTGATACAATTATTGGTGTTTGCTAAGGTCCCAAGATCATAAACAAGCATGAAAACACAAGTGAATACAATCAACGAAGTCGTGGAATACTCACATCGATCGGTTGAGCGATGCAGAGACGAACAAAAATGAATTCTGCTCACTGGTTGGTCACGGCAGTGACTGTTTTTGATCTCCACCATTTTTGGTTTTTGGATCATGTTCCAAGCTCCAAGCTTCGTCAAATGATTCCCGGCTCATGGGTAGACTTCCCTATCACCTTCGCATGTCTCTCAGAGTGCTAACTCTTGTGATTTTTGCCATAAAAATCACCACACTTGCTTCCCATTTTGTTTTTGACTCACGGCAGTTCACTGCCAAAACCAGAAGAAAAAATGCCCTCCATGGGCGTGAGAGAGAGAAGTGAGGAAGAAATGAGAGTCTGTGGTTGTTGGCTATTTTGTGTATCAAATACACAAATCAATTTCCAAATTTAATTAATTGATTTTCTCTTTCCAAAAGTCAAGCCATTAAAGCCAACCACCAACATCAATCAATCAATCCATCAATCAATCAAATCAAGTGACAAGTTGTCACATCACTCAAAGTGACTAATGATTTGACGCTTGATGCGACTAGCGATTTGACACTTGATTTGACTTGCGTGCCGCACTCAAATTCGAAATGCGAATGCGCTCGCAAACAATCCTGGGCTCGGGATCACTAATTCTAAATTAACGAATTTTTCGTTGCATCGTAATTAAATCTAATTTAATTAAATAATCATGCCTAGCATAATTACTATTCACATCGCTAACGAATTAATTCTAAATTAATTCGTTCGCCCGAATTAAAATCTAATTTTAATTTTGCGTCGAAATCCAATTTCGTTTAATATATCAAATATATTAATTAATCAATTAATTCCAAATTAACGTTCTCTCTTTAAATGGTATTTTATCCCAGATAAAATATCTCCGCAATTAATCCCAGATTAATTTTCTTTCTCTTCTAATTAATCCCAGATTAATTAAAAGTGTGAGTCATACATCATCGGTGAATATTCGGGAAGCGACCCATGAGATCCCCGGATATGTTGGCAGTAAATTCGGTCGTCGGACTATCCGAACACGTAAGTACGTAGTACTACATTTTACCGATTTACAAGACAAGGTTGGCTTCTAGCAAAGCGCCATGCCTACCCAATTCTCCAGAAATATTTTTACAGGAATAAAGGATCTATATCAGGCGTAGTATACGTAGTATTGCGTAAGTCGATCCAGTATCGGATGATGACGTGCTAGGCCTGAGGCTGGAATTATACATGCCCCGTACGAATCACATGTCGGATGACTGGTAACTAGTCTCTATAATCGGAAAAACATGACCTTGTCATTTTATCCCGATGACTGCAGTACTTAAGAGAACCAGTACCGTATCCTACGTGAGCGTCATCTCCATATGACTGGAGTGACACTTCCGTCTTGGCATCACACACAACACACTACGATTCTCATTATACCCAGCATAGGCGTACACAGAACCAGTTAAAGCACTGGACAACCGCAACCAAAGTATATTGATTATCGCAAGTATTAGCGGTGCAAGTCTCAGGTTAAGACCAAATACACATACCCTGATTTTGGACTTCCATAGAGACATAGTCATACTACCAATGGAATTCTGAGGGGGTCTATCCAGAGCGAAGCTGTTTCCCGTACCATCGGTAAAACACAACCTCCTATTACACTTGCATAAGTATCCTATACCCAAATATTTGAGAACTATGCCGTTGTGCCCTCACAACGCGCACAAGTGTAATACTAGTCTTTTACATATTTATCGATGTCCAATCTTGATAATACTCTTAGTAGGGATATTTAATGATTTATCTTTCGTGGACTGATATTGTCTCATATCATTCTCAATCCTGGAACAAATCATAGGGACCTTCTATCATAAATATATCTTGGTGATCTAATCACAAATGATAACTGTGCAATCTCCTTTATCACATAGTTAATTTGTACAACAACACCATGATCTGCTAACATGCGCCGTGCAACGTGTCAGCATCCTACGGTGCCGACAGTCATCATTGCCACATATGCCACATGTCACTCCACGTCATTGCCACATCATCAGCCATATCACCAGGTTGACCAAGTCAAACTGCCACCTCACCACCACGTTATCATCAACCAATCAGGAAGTGCCACGTGTCGCAATCCTACGGTGCCGACAGTCTCTTTCCCACGTGATGCCACGTCAGCATCAATCATTGAGTATCTAATCCCTATTTGACACGTGGCGGATAAGAATCTCAGCGACCAATCAGAACCCACCACGTGTCACAATAATTGAAGCCCAACCACCTCACCACGTGTCACCTTATCAGCTTATCCAGAATCTTCAAACAGACGAACCAGAGCGTGCCACATCGACAAAAGCTGGCGTAGCGACGCTAAAAGCCTACCGAGGCCTATAAATTGAGCTCGAGATTTCAGAATTCAATTCACCACTCTCTCTATTATATTCTATCTAAAGAGATTTTCTCTCTCTACTTTCTTTTAATTTTTAGTTTTTTTAGTTTTGTAATTAATTTTAATTACTTTTTGTAATAATAGTAATTTAATTTTTACTTTTTAGTTTTTACAGTTTTTACTATTCACTATGAGAGATAACTTACCCAGCTAGGGTGGAAGGTAATTCTTTTACTGTTACTATTTAGATTAATCTCCCTTAAAATAATATATTCACTATTTAAAATATTGACTTAAAAATGATACCGCCAGATTGGTCGGTTGGTAATTCATTTTAATCTGGTTTTAAACCTGACTAATCAAGGATACCGCCAGATTGGTCGGTTGGTAATTTAATTTTGGTTCCGCCTTATGGCTTTTTGGACTTATTTGACTTAATCAGGTTACCGCCTTTATGGCTGGTTGGAAAAAGAATCACAAGTTTATATATTATTTTATGGGAGATATCTAAATTAGTAGTAGTAAAGTAATTCCTTTTACCTTAGCATTTTATTTAATTGTAATTTACTTTCCAGTATTTACTTTACCGATTTTTACTTTATGTCTTTTATTTTCAAGTTTTTACTAGCCCTAGTTATGTGTTGTAACTAAATTAGTTATCTGGGTTGTGATGACTTTTAATATCACCGTTTTATAAGGGGTTAGATTATAGCTTGGATAATATAAAGATTTATTTATTGAGTCTTAATCTTAATGCTTTTTCATTAACTGGCCATTAATAAAATTGATCTGGTAAATCTAAAATGAACTAGACATAGGGATTTTAGGTTTCAGCCTTAGACTCAATAGCCCACGATCTTCCTTGAGGATAGATAACCCTTTAATAGATTTCCTTACAGGATAGGAATATACCTGTCGGGCGGGGTAGCCATAATTGGAACTTAAACTTAATGAATACAGATAATTTGGTTGACATAGACATATGGTTCAATTGGGTTAAACTGGGTATTTGTGTATGACCATCGACATAGGCTTACACATAATTTAGTGTTCCAAGTTAATAAATCAATATATTTACCCAACTTTAAGATAACCACTTCATCTTTAAAATGATATTGGAAGAAATCACAACCCTAGATAGTTTTTAATATTGAATTTTCTTAAAACCTATTTTCGACAATTTATTTACTTGCTTTTAAATTTAGAATCGTCACCATTTCAATCATCAATCAATCAACCTGTTAGATGCTAGTAATCATTTGACCTCATAAAATTAATAGATTAGATATTAAGTCCTCGTGGGATCGATATTTTTATACTACTTGAACGATACGTGCGCTTGCGTTATACGTGTGTGTTTACGCCGGTCAAGTTTTTGGCGCCGTTGCCGGGAACTTATTTATCTTTTACTATTAGTTTAGGGGTTAGATACGTTACTTGTATCTAATTTCTTTTTACTTATTGATTTTGTTTTCTTGTGTTTCAGGTTCTCAGAAACTACATGAGACGAACCAGAAGCTTTGAACTTCGACCGCTTGACCCAGAAATTGAAAGAACCATCAGACAGTTGAGAAGGGAAAGGCGAGAAGGCCAAGAAGCTTTAGTCAACATGGAACCTGAACCTTTGAACGTTGCACCACCAATTCCCATTCGAGACAGAACCATTCCGGTGGTTGACAGACTCATTTCCTGTATTGTACTTCGTCCCTTACCAGAAAATGCGTGTGACATCAAAACATGCATTCAGATGATTCAGCACTCAGTTCAATTCGGGGGGAATGCAACTGAAGATCTTAATTCCCACATCAGCAACTTCCTGGAAGTTTGCGGTAATTTCAACTACAACAGAGCATCAGAAGAAGCAATGAGACTGTGAGTTTTTCCATATTCCCTGAAGGACAGAGCTAAAGCTTGGCTACATTCACTACCAGCAGGTTCTATCACAACTTGGAACACTTTAGCCACCAAATTTCTTGCAAAGTACTTTCCACCAGCCAGAACCGGAAAGCTCAGGAATGACATCACATTCTTTGTACAACAAGATTAAGAATCCCTCTGCGAAGCTTGGGAAAGGTACAAAGATTTGCTCCGGAAATGTCCTCACCATGAGATTCCAAAATGGCTTCAAGTCCAAACATTCTATAATGGGATTTCTGGAATAATGAGAACCACAATCGATGCTGCTGCTGGAGGAGCCTTGATGGCAAAATGAGAAGATCAAGCCTGGGACCTAATCGAAGAAATGGCCAACAATAATTCCTTGTGGCCAACAGAAATGAGCATGATCCAAAGAATTGCAGGAATTTATGAAAGTGGAGCCAATACAGCAGTCAACGCCAAGCTAGATCATATAATATGCAAATCATGGAGACTCTTACCACTGGATCCACAAGTTCACCATATGGAGGAGCACCAGAGTCAAACCAACTTGAAGAAACGGTGAATTATGTCAACAATTTCAACAGATAGAGGAACAATCCATATTCCAACACCTACAACCCAGGGTGGAGGAATCATCCTAATTTATCATGGAGCAACAATTCAGGCCAACTGCAGAACTATCCACCACCTGAATTCCAGAAAAAAGCCAGGAGCAAGCAAATGAACCAGGAATAACAGAAGTGTTGACCCACTTGAAAAAGATAGAAACAAAACACGACTCTCACGCAGCAAGATATGATGCTATGTTTCAATCCCAAGCAGCATTAATTCAAAGTCAATCTACTTCTATTAAAGCACTGGATAATCAAATTGGACAACTGGCAAATGCTCAGAGTTACAGACCGCCAGGTACCTTTCCTAGCAAAACAGAGCCAAATCCAAGAAACATTGGGAATGAGCAATGTCATGCCATCATGTTAAAAAGCGGTACTGAAATCAACAAAGATGTTGGAGCCAAAACAGCTGCTGAGGAAGTTCCAGAAGAAACAAAGCAACAGATGGAGGAAAAAGAAGCAAAAGAAAAAGAACATATCATTCCACCTCCACCTTTTCCTCAACGTATTCAGAAGAAAAAATTGGACAATAAGTTTTCTAGGTTCCTGGAGATCTTCAAAAAGCTGCATATCAACATTCCATTTGCAAAAGCGTTGGAACAAATGCCCACCTATGCTAAAGTCATGAAAGATATTCTTTCACGAAAACGAAGATTGGGAGAATACGAGACAGTAGCATTAACAGAAGAATGCAGTGCCATCATTTAGAGGAAACTTCCCCCAAAGTTGAAAGATCCTGGCAGTTTCACTGTTCCTTGCGTCATAGGAGAACATAACTTTGGTAAGGCTTTGTGTGATTTAGGTGCGAGTGTTAACTTGATGCCTTTTTCTATTTTCAGAAAATTACTGATTGGAGAAACAATGCCCACTTCAGTCTCACTACAACTTGCTGATAGAACGCTCGTATTTCCAAGAGGCGTAGTTGAGGATGTGCTGGTCAAGGTTGACAAATTCATTTTCCCAACAGATTTTATTTTCCTTGATATGGAGGAAGACGCAGACGTGCCAATCATCCTCGGGAGACCATTCTTGGCTACAGGTCGAACCATTATTGATGTTCAAAAAGGAGAATTAACCATGAGGGTACAGGACCAAGAAGTAATATTCAATGTTTTCAAGGCCATGAATTTCCCAGATGATGAAAAGAAAGAGGAATGTTTCAAACTCGATGTGATACATAGTACCATTCAAAACTCTGATGAAAGACCAAGTTCTACTGACAAACTTAAAACATGTCAATTGCCTGTGGAGCCTAAAGATAAAGCGTCTTTTGTACTGAAGAAGCCAATTCTTGCACTACAAGCAACATAATAGAAAATGTTCCACCAGCTCAACGAATTGGAGGAATTTCACAATCAGCCTTTTGAGGATGCCAAATTGTACAAAGAAAAGGGCAAGAAAAGACATGATGACAAGATAGTGTGCATACAACTGGAACCAGGGCAGAAGGTACTGTTAAACAAATCAAGGGTGAAATTCTTCCCATGGAAGCCAAAATCACGGTGGTCAGGTCCATTTGTGATCACCAAATAAAGCCGTTGAGATACATGATCCTGGCGCTAACAAAACTTTCAAGGTTAAAAACAAGCGTGTCAAGCACTACTGGGGAGAATCATTTGGGCAACAAAAAGAAAGTGTTACACTTTCAGATCCAGCTTAACGTTCGAGAAGTCAAGTCTGGCTGACGAATTTAAAATTAGCGCTAGTAGAGAGGCAACCCATGAAATTTGTGTATATATTGTGATTTGGTGTGTTTTATTTTTGTGTGTTTAATTTTTGCAGGTTCAGTCATTTCAAGATGGAAGATGTTCTCGCAAATCTTCACAAGCAATTTCCTTCTCTCCTTCAAAAATCTCTGATGAAAGTTTACAAAGCTCGCTTAGAACGGATGAGATTACTGATGATCAAAGGAAAGAGCACATATGCTAAAAAGAGAAGAGCCAATCTCGGACTTATGGGGATCCTTTCAAAGGCTGAGGCAATCTCGGACTTATGGGGATCGTTTCAAAGGCTGTACAGGAAGGAGACAATCATGTTTTGGGAATCATCCCAAAACCCTTGGCAGAGGCAAATCTTATTGGATCATCAAACAGAGAGGAACTGATCGTGCCAGGTATGTCTGAACGACTGGTAGAAATGATTAATCGTACTGATGCTTTTATCGCTTTGCCAGGTGTCTTGGGTACATTGGAGGAAATTTTTATAGTTCTATCTTGGGCGAACCTGAACATACATCAGAAACCGCTTGGACTGTTGGAAATCTAATAACCATGTCCCAAGATCAAAAACAAGCAAAATATATATAAGAATGAACTAGATTGAAGTAATGGCGGAAACAATACTCACAAAAACGGAATCCGGATGCGTTGATGAACAAAAACTTCCTCCTTTGTGCAGTGAGGGTTTCGGCCAAGATGAAAAGAGAAGCTCCAAGCAATGTTTGATCCTTCCAAGCTCTAAGATGAGTTTCC